>VWZG01012327.1:190236-264448 GCA_013396735.1 Grallaria varia
TGCCGGTGTCCCGGGGGTGCCGCGTCCCCGCCCTGTCCCCGGCCGGCGCGGGGCGGTGCCGCGCTGTCAGACCTGTCCTCCGCACGGGGCTGTGCGCGTCCTCCGCGCCTCTGCTTTTGTGGAGGGCAGCGGGAGCAGAAAGGGCATTCCCACCCGTGTCGGAGGGCAGCTGTGCTCGGGCTCCATCCCCCTTCCCACCTGTCGCTGTGAGGGTCCCTCTTGCCTGTGCGAGTTCTCTCACCCCGCTGCGAGCCTTGTCCTGTCTCCACACACGCCTTCCCACCACCCACCCGGGGAGCCCTGCGTTGCCTCCCTGTCCTGTACTGCTTCCATGTGACTCTCCTCCCCGCTCCACGTCCCAGTCCTGGCCCTGACGCTCTGCTCTTCTTGCAGTCACCTCCTGCCAGCTCTGTTGTCCAGCCTGAAACACAGGGTGAGGATTTCCAACAGGTCCAGAGCCTGGAGCTTCCCCTGCCCCTCTCCGTGTCTCTTTGCCTCTTCCCATGCACCACCTCCTAATAAAAATTATGTTGAAAGTGGTATCACTTGGGTATTCTCAAGGATCTGACATGATAGGGAACAAAATTCTGCAGTTGTTTCTCAGGTCTTTGATATGTAGGTCACCACAACTTGACTGACACTTCTCAAGAGTAAAGGCTCTTCAGACTGACTGACTGTGGGTCCATCTCCCACAGATCTCTGCCAGTTCCGCACCACCCCATTGGGACACCAAAAAACCCAACAGCCATGTAATCCCACCGCGAGCAGTGGCTTTCCAGGCAGCTGTGGTGTGTGTGCACATTGCGTCTGGCACAGAAACGGCTCCTGGCCCCCTCCCTCCCTCCATGTGTCTGTGTCCCAATTAACACTGCTCCAATCACTCCCCGAGACTCACCTCCATCTGCACCAGCCGTGAAGGGCAGGGCAGCTGTAGCCCCTCTCTGTGCAGCAGCAGTTTGGGGAAGGTGTGGGCAGCGTGCCTGGGGAAGGTGGGCTGTGCGCAGTGCCTGTGGCCAGAGGGCTGTGTGAGGCTCAGGGGAACATGCCTGTGGTGCAGAACAAGTGAACTGCAGGACCACACGGGAGGTGGTCAGGCATGGCCAGAACGTGCAGGAGATACAGAGCAATGCAGCGGGGGCCATCTTTAATAGAAATACTTTACATTTTTATTTCCATTTCTCTGAAAAGTTTATATACTCACATCAATACACTTATTTTTACTGTAGTAGCAACATAAGCCATGAGAATAAATGTTGCAAAGATCAAATCCATAGATTTGATGCCCTATAGAGGAGCTATCTCACCACTGGCTTGTCAAGCCTTGCTGCTGCCCACTGCAGCTCCATACCAAATAAAATAGACAATAATAGCAACAACAATAATATGACAGCAACAAAACTTGTGGTAGTAATAATGTGTATGCCTTTTATTCAAGGCCATGCTTGTTTCTTGGTAGCTGATGAGTATCTGATACTGCTGTTTTCAATTATCATTAAAATGTCAAAAAATAATTAGGGACAGTTACTGAAGGGCCAGGGGGGAGGGAAACCCCACCTTCTAAACACAGATCCCAGCTCATTCCTTCCTTGTCCCATAGCAGGTCTGCACCATCCTCAAGTCGCCCACCAATTAATCTCAGCTCACTTCAGATAGAGAGGGTCTCCTAAAGAAGCTGCTCCCCTTGTATCTAAGTGGGCTCCTTATTTGTTTGAACCCAAAACTTAAGAGTTCTTTCTTACAAGCAATTGTTCTAAATCTCCTAGAAGGAACAATATATGTTGTTTATATAAACAAACAATTGTGTCAGACCATAGATCTGAAATGCAGTCTCCCCCAATAGATAGTGGCTTGGAGAAATGCATCCACATAATTTGTGATGGGATTGCTGAAGGAAACAAGCTTATGAGGAAATAATGAGCAAAAATAAAACCTATTTTCTTATTACTGTCATCTGACTAATCCTTTATAGTGTGGGTCACTGACCAGCGCATGGGACATATGGGAGACAGCATAAGGCAAGGAAGATGCTTATTAAACTAGAAAGTTTCATGGTAATACTAGAATTTAAAACAGCAAATCCATATGTGAGTTCACTGATAATCTGAGTTTTTCTGATGTAATTTCCTTAAAATAGGTTTATACAGGCACAAATCAAACAGGCAAAGAAATTTATGTAAATCATGCTGTGGTTGAGATATAAAACTAGAATAAGCAAACATGTCTTCTGCAAAGACTTTTATCTTGGTGTGTCAGCATAAAGGGGCCTCTGATGTTGCAGACAGAGTCATGAGTCTTAAAAAGGAGCTGAAACTACTGCCACCGCATGCCCCAGCGCTGACACATCCAGCCCCAGCAGCTGCTCATGAGGGACTGCAAACCACGGGGTAAGGCACAGGGGTGGCTTCCAGCACTCACAGCGCTGTACTTGCACTGCCTCCTGAGCACAGGCACCGTCCTTGGGCAAATTGCAACACCTCACTGGCTATAAACTTGAGCAATGTCTCCTCTCGCAAAGGGGTGGGAGGCTTAATTGCCCATTAGGGGTTGAGAAGTTGCAGAAATGCAGTGAGGTTACTGGTCGATTATACTGGCCACTTCATTTATTCTTACAGAAAGGGGCAAGAGAGAAAAGAAGGTATTTTATGCACTGTTATAGATGCCAATCTTGCTGGCACAGAAATGGGAGAACACTGTTAAAAGTATTTCTTGTATCAGAATCCATGAGGCTTCTTCATCAACATTCAGGGGTTGGCAACCAGATCACTGTGTTGACAGAAAGATGTGACTGGATGATGCAATAATTGTTTTGCTGGGACAAACCTTACACTATATTGCAATCAGAACTATTCATCTTCTGAGAGACTAAAAGCTGCTAATTTGTGTGGGCACATATATCATCTCTGACTGTAGGCTTGTCAATTCACCTGCTCTTTGCCCAGAGGGAAATCCTGCCCCGCCAAGGTGATCTCCCTCCTGCTGGCCTCATCGGACTTCACGCTCCCTGTTGCATGTCTCCCTAACTGCAAATTCTCCTGCACAGACCAACAAAGACCTGCATGAGAAAACTGGTCCCTTGGGCTGCCTCTTTCCTGGCTGAGACCTCCTGCACGGCAACCCTTGATGGATCTGTGACTTTGGGTCCTGTTGCAACAACTGCCCGGGGGCCTGCTCTGTTTGTTGCTTCAGAGGTTTCATGTGAGGAGGACGAGAAGGCCCTCCTTCAAGAGGCACACAGCCTGGGGCAACATCGTCTGTAAACATTCTCCTCTCAGGAGCTCAAGGTCATCCAGTTGTTTTTCTCAGAGCCAGTGCCATGTCTGGAGCTACAGGCTGGTGCAGTAAGTCTTGTGGTCACTCTTTCCCACTGAATTTGTCTAGCTCAGAGCTTTCTCTTGGAAACTTTGGAATTTTCCTGTGGGCTTCTCCACAAAATTACCTCTTTTCATGGCAAACAAGTATCTACAATAGATTGTTTTACACACTTCTTTTTGGAAGGCTTTTCTTACGGATGGAGGATTTAGCCTTGTGAAAGTCACCCTTGAGAGAAATTCACTATATTAATTAATTATGTCCAGTAATACATATATGCATTTATTTCTAAAAAGAAAATGTTCCTCAGAGAGCAACATGACTCATAATTTTGCCAATGCTTAAGTTGGGTCTCAGCTGTACTATTTCATAGGCACTTTGCTGGGGCAGAGAGAACCCCATTTCCAAATTCAGGTGCAAAGTGAGATTCAAAGACTCCCAAAATTCAGAGAGATTCAGTCCCGGATGTTTGGTTTTCACCCATCACCATGCCCCTGTGACTTTTGGCACCATCTGGTAAGGGTCTAGGTCCCATCTCAGGTGCTGTAGCAGCCCAAAAGAGCCACGGTTGGGCAGTGAGGGTGTGCACATCCACTGGGAGCTGCAGGAACACCCAGAGAAAGCAGCTGCAGCAGGGCTGCAACTGGAGAGCCCCAAAAACCTGGATTTCTTTAGCAATGCCTCATCCAGCCTTGGGGCGAGGAGGAAAGGATGACAAGAAGAAACAAAGAACCAAGTAGCAGAAGAATATGGCAGGAGCTAAAGGGAATAAGAGAATGGAGACTAGAGAAAAATGAAGGAATTGCAGAAGTTTGGGATTTTCTTATCAAGAAAATGAGAGAAAAGGAAATTAGAAAAGGGAAAAAATGAGGAAATAAGAGAGAAGACAGGGGAAGTAGTACAGGAAAAGGCGTAGAAAAAGTAGGAAAAAATACACAATTGTATTTTATTACACCTCCTCAAGTGAAGATGGGAGTTGAGGAGAAGAAGGGTCCAACTGTGCTCTCAGGGGGATAGTCAGCGCCTTCTCTCGTTAAGGGAGGAGCTCACTGGCACTTTCACGTTTCCTGTTACGCCTCCGGGGAGCAGGATTTACAATCACTGGGAAGGCTGAAGGAGGAAGCTGCAGCCTTCCAGGCAGCCAGGAGGAGCTGTGCTTTGCAGGCAGACCCTGAGGACCTTCACGGTCTTACCTATTCAAGGTAAAAGGTGATTATCCATTAGCAAAAGCAGCAGAGTCCTCACCCAAAAGAGAGGTGATGTTGTGCTCCTGAGTCAGAACCAGTCGGGACACTCCAGGCTGCTACACCGCGTGTGGCCAGAGTTTCTGCTGAGCAGGAGCTGCGCATACGGGAAATGCCACGGGGCTTTTCACTTCAGCTGAGCCTCCCGGCAGCTCACTCTCCAACTGCTCAAGCTGTAGACAGAGACTCTCTCAGACACAGCTCAGCTTCTGCTCTTTTTAGGTGCTATAAAGGAGGCCAAGACACTTAAACCTCTGGTGTAATAACCTTCCCTGTAGTTATACACTGATGTCATAAATTTGGTGTTACGATGTCAATGAAAGCTGATGCAAAGGTGAAGCTGGGCAGGAGGGAAGGAATCTTAAAATGTTGACATTTATCTTAATGAGAAACTGAATCCAGAAAGAACAGCCAGGGCACTTGATTTTTGTAGAGAGGAGTTCTCTTCAGTCTGCCTCGAGCAGACGGTTGGTTCCCTCTTCATCACGTCTCTGCAGTGTGAGGACAATGCAAGGCAATAGCAAATTACAATAGTCTAATGTGGCTGCAGAACTCACCCAGCCTTTTTACTTTTTGCTTTCTAACCATAATGACTGAACAGCCTAAAGGAGATTTCTTTAGCCTACAACCTGAAATTTGGAAACACTGTAGCTTGGGTAGCGCCAACAGACAGAATCCACAGAGCAGATGAATTTGGTTCCCTCTGGCTATATGTTTATTCCAGGTTTAAAAATGTTCATCTCTTAGAAGTTCATGCTAAAAACCCATTCACTTTCATGGAGACTCAGAAAGCAGGTCACTGTTCCCATGGCTATAACCTCAGCACCCCAGACTGGACCCAAACAGGCAGCCTTTAAGGGACACTCATGTCCACTACAAACAAATGGAAATGTCTACATTCATTTAATGTAGTTTGTAGTCAGCCAAGAGATGGTAAAACCAACCTGGGCTAAGCTGGGACTGTGAAGCTGGTGGGGAGGAACTACTTTTCATGGATTTCAAGACATCAGCCTTTCCTAACAACACAGACAAAACGCAAGGTCAAATAAGTGCCTACAGTGCCTGGTGACACTGACAGCGTAGCAGTGTCCTTTTCTGAAAAAATGAAAGGAATTTGGCAGGAATTGGGGGGACCCCCAATGCTCTGAACTGACAAAGGTCCCCCACGTGGCTTTCAAGGATGAGCCCTTCACTATCCCTCTGACTCAAAATAAGGTCCATCAGACTCAGTGCTAGATGGCAGCTTTGGCTGCACTGCCATCAATACCTCTGTGTAAATTATCACTCAGTCTTCTGCAATTATATAATGAATTCAGGGGGCAAAGTTGTTCCATTAAGAAAAACGAAATTGCCGCAGAAGTGCATGACTAAGGAGAAACATAGATCTCTCCCAGCAAGAGCATGAACCGCTAATGTACTCCCTCATCTGGCAGCCAGCAGCCTTCGTCCAGGAGCAGACAGATCTGCGAGTGATTCTGTCCTTGCTCTCGGGAATCCTCATTTCCCATCTTTTGGGCAAGGAAATGTCCTGGCTTGGGGCATCTCTTCTGCAGGGCAGGCTGCTGCAGCTGCGGTGGCATGGCAGCGATGGGACCGCCCCGGCATGGCTGTGAATCCCAGCCAGTAATGGGAGAAGAAGATTTCTGCTTAGGCTTTGCGTAAGTCTTTTCTTTCCACTAGTAATTAAAGTGACATTTTCCCTGCCATCTGTAGGATTTTTTGAGGATGCAATCGAGTGATCTGTCAACAGCTCGAGTTCCAGGAGGAAACACAGCAAAAAGAGGAAACACAGCCTGCTTCCCAGAGCAGAACCCGAAGAAACGAAAAACGCCAACCCTTGCAAAAAGGGAGCTGTTTGCCCTTGCAAGCTCTTGTCACATGAATACTTTTGAAGGGAAATAATATCCTCTAATATTAATTCTTTTAAAGAATAAAATTCATGAAAACATTCCACATAGGAAATATGACCTTGAATTAACTAATCCTTTATTAATTACAATAGTAAAAAATCCATTTCAACAAAATTGATTTGCTTCATGAGGACTTTTTAATAACCTGAAATGGTAGGATTTTTTAATTCACTAGCATTGAAAAAACCTATTTTCTTTTACATTTATCTCCTTTCTTCAATCTTTTTTTTTTTTTTTTACTTTTTTTTTTTTAATATAGTGACTGTTGTTCGTAGAGCTCATCTGTTGGAAATTGTTAATACCTCTCAGGGTTTAACAACCTGTCAAAACTGAACACTGTCAGAAATATCTATGTAATAATCATCTTTCAGAAAATAATTCAAATAATTAAAGATAGAATTGAGTTGAAAAAGAATGTAGTTTTGGTATCATACAAATATGCATCCTTTAGGAGTAAAAGAAATACATGGAAACAGGCAAGAGAGACAAACGAAATAATGAAAAGCCTCTACTAGGAAATGGGCAATGACACCAAAACCCAGATTGAGTCTATGTTTGTTTTATAAGCTTATAGAAGAGGGAAGAAGAAGTATTTTGAAAGCATTTGTATTGTTTTCTGAATAATTTAAGACTTAGGAGAACAGATATTATTGACTTCAGTAGCTAATCACTTTGAATATCTTAACATAGAAGCATTATGTGAATACACGTGTTCATCATTTTGGACAAATATGTACTGTTGCAGTGAGTGTAGGATCCCAAAATCCCACTGCTAAATGCCATACAACAGAGAAAAAAATCCCTACCCTAAAAATATTTCAAAATCTAAGTATGTGATACATGTTACGGACTGCTCACAGACAGACAGAAACAGTGACGAGACAATGAGACAGTGCTGATCACCTCAGTGCACTCACACGAGGAGGTGGGATGGCAGGGGGGAAGGGGCTGGAAGCAGATGCTCTCACTGCCACTGGTAAGTGCAAGTCACAGAAGAAATGTGGACACAGATGCAGGAAGAAACAAGGCACTCAGCCCCAAAACAAATCAGAGAAGTCAGGGTCACTGGTTTTATAAGCAGGTAAGGGCAGCAACATGTGCCAGGAAGGGCAAAGATGGATGCAGTCCTGGAGGCTGAAGTCACAGAAGAGTAATGCTGGAAATGAAGGGAAGAAAAGCAAGACACAGGAATTGAAACCAAAGAAAGTTGAAAGGGAGTAGCTGAAAGCTTGGTAGACAACAGCACTACACCAGAGACACAAAGAGATGAGTCTCTTCTCTGAGCAGCACTGCACCTGCTGCAGCCAGGATCAGGGTGGGGAAGGAGCAGAAGCCTGGGTGTATCTCCAGCCATGGACTTGAGACCAGCCTTGCACCCCATGGAAGGGCAGGAGAAGACAGCTGCTGTAGACAGAGTATCAGATGAAGGAATCAGGTGTTGCTGAGAGAATGAAATATGCAAAGTTTAGGCATCATAACTATTTCTTTTTTTTTTTTTTAATTTATTCTTTTTTCCTTTTAAAGTAAAAAAGAAGACACTCCTGAAAAAACAAATAAATGAAAAGAATGAAAGAACAGGGTGAAAGAAGGGAGAGCTGAAGATTATCTATAACAATGGCAAAATTGTGTAGAGTTTCCTGCATAAAGAAAGAAGAACCACTTTAACAGTCATCAAACGGATATTTGGCTCAAGACATTACCATCATTTGCCAATTCAGCTAATACGTTTATCAGGTTTTCATAAAGGAACAAAGACACATTTAACAGCAAAAGATAGAAACAGAGGAGCAGCAGAGGCACAGATGGGATGGGATTGTTGAAAATCCCCTTTGATCAGTAACCCTAGGGATGAACTTGCAGTATCCCTCAGTTACTTCTTGTAAGGGGTAACAGTTTAAAATGACAAAAGGGATCACAAATGCTTTACTACATCCCAAGAGTAGCACCATGGAAGTAGGATGAAAAGGGAATGAGCCAACCCAATTTGCAACTGCTGCAAGTAATGAGAAATCACCTACAATTCTGAAAGCACAAAACAATTCTGAAAGCACCGAATCTGCAAAAGAAAAAAAAAACAAACCCAAAAACCACAAAACCTCCAAAATACAAACATAAGATATTGTGGGATAACCAAACAGCCAGACACAATGAGAACCTGTCACTTGTGTGTTATGAACTCTTGTAACTGCATTAACCCTAGAAAGGGTAAGAATATTATGCCTTAGCTTCACACATTTCAAGAAGAGGCAGATTGACATCACTATCAAAATAAGTTGTTTCAGTGCTCCTCTGTCAATTTATTTTCTTTTCCACATTGCTCCCTCCTCTGTATAAACTCAGTGCAAGCACTCAAACAGCTGCACGCCTACATCAGAGAAGGAAACTGAGGAACAGGTTTTCTCTTTGCAGCAGTTGTCTCCCAGCTGAGTTCTCCCTATGGCCACAATAACTCTTGTGCTGCTGCACAGGATGGAAGCAAGACCTCTGCCTTCAGGGACAGTGCCAGGTAACATCAGGTTAAAGTGATCCTGAAACCGTGCCCTTCAAAGGTCTTGCCTGAAAAAAATTCCTAACACAGAAATTGTCAGGAGCTCTTGCCATGAGCATAACTCTGAGCAGTGGAACGACTCTCCCCCAGCTGAGTGCTCAGAAATATGTGATGTGTACCAGGAGGCAGGACCAAGGCAGTTTGTAGGTGAGCACATGCAGCGTGTCCTGCTCCCCTGCTGCAAAGCTGGAGTTTCACTCTCTAGGTATGCATTGTCATTATGTTCCCAGGGTCATGGTGACACATGAAATTATGTACCCCAAAGCCTAAATCTTATTGCCAAATATTTTCAAATGCAGCTGTAATCAAGAAATCACAAACATATATTAAGTAAAAGCCTGTATCTTCTATAAGTATTCCATGTTTAAACAAAGATACCTTACTAAACAGGAAGAATGCACTGAAAATTCACTTTAATACATGTTTATTGGTGTCCTGCACTTTCAGTGTAGGAGGTTGGAGATGTAATAAAAAAGTTTCATAATTCATTGATTCCATTTCATTTAAATCACTCTAAACAACCAGTGCTTTAGAGTTCAGAGAATTAACGTTTACTGTTTACAAGGAAAAATTTAATATTACTTTTTTTTCGAGTTCACTTAGAACTCCTCTTTTAAAATTCTTCAGATACATTCCTCATAGTAAACAATACATTTCAATCTGTGTCACAATCAACATTGGTAAGGCCTTCTTAACCATTTTATACCACCTCCACTGTTACTTCATTGCAAAACACAATCTTATTTCATACTATAAATACCCATCCATGCACAAAACACAGGGGCCAGAAGTTACACATTAATATTTCATGTAGGCTTCCAAGTCTTCCTTTACCCTCTGCAGGTTTATGGTACACTTAAAAAGATATCTTTAGACTTGGTCTACTTGGTCTTAAAATACAAATATACAATATCCATAAGCATAAAAAAGTAAAGCTAGATGGCCTTACCATTTGTTATGAACTGCTAAAATCTTATACATGTACAATATAGCATCATGCTGATTAATATACATATTAGTTAAATATATCAACCAATAATGGGGATGTGGCCAAGCTTTTTTTTGTTTTGTTTTGTTTTCAAAAAGAAATTGTTCATATACAAATAAGATTTTTAATTTAAACTCATGTGGACTAACTGAACCACACAGACATCTGTAAGCCCTGCTGAGATATTCAGGTCAAACTGGGACAAAGCCTGCTGATTAATTTGAAAGGGAACACAACTCCTCAAGGGTAATGCCCACGGTGTGCTGTTCCCAAGAGAATGCAAATTTACAGCATTCACATTTTTAGGTCTAGAACACTAATTTTTGCATCTTAAATTGCAGTTTATATTTTTTGTATCTATTCATCAGCCTCCATCAGAAACAGTTCGGTACCTTGACATTGTCATAGATTTTTCTAAATAAGTAGATATACAGTACAAAGTGTAGATAGTGAAACAAATAAGCAAATATATACAGTCTTTGAAAGGCATTTTTGTGACCAGTTTAGGAGTGTTTATAGAAAACATTTAAGATAGTCACATTCTGCTGATACCACTGTATTGCAAACTGTCAAGCCACGTCTTATATTAAACTTGTACTGCATTGTATATTGTACAACAGAGAACGATCATTCTTCAGGTGTGACACAATGAAAAAAACAAAACACTATACTGAGTAAGGTAACCAGCACAGGGCTTAATTTTCCTGAGGTTTGTAAGAATTTTTTAAACAAAAATCACAGTGACCAGGCTAAACTGCAAACATACTGTTAAGTTTTAAATATACAGTTTATACATAAGTTCTGTGCATGGTCGACTCAACTGTGTATGTTCATGCTGCTGTTTCCTTTAAATGACTCGCCATTGCATAATACTTGTATCTTTTCCGCCTGTGGAGATGAGATGGGTGTCTTCACAGAGAAAATCTACATTAGTTACATGACTACTATGTCCACCGTACACATGGCTTGGAGCCTAGAAAACACCATATTAGTGAGAATATAAGCTGTCATAGAAACATCTCATTATAACATTCATACAACAGTGAAAACAAGGCATCACATCATTCTCTTACAGTATTTTAGCATTAAATTAACTTTTAAATTTAACTACTGTCTCAGCCAACCTTAAGTAAATCCCTTAGACATATAAATATTCCTATTCTTCCTGTTTTGGTGTGTTTGGAGGGGTTTTTGGACATAGGAAAGCAACATTTAAGGCATTTGTGCAAAGTACAAGAGTAAATTTTTGGGAAATACCTTACCCTAAACTGTGAACATGGATATGAGAAGAGATGTACTTTGCCAAAATCATCCCCTGTTGATAGCAGTTTTCTCTCATGTGATCGACAGACAGCATTAATATCTGTTCCATCTGAACCTTCAGGCCATACACCTGAAACATAGAGAGACTAATTAAAGGGGTTTGTAATGGAAATAAAAGTGACAGCTTAAGCTTCTGTTAAAATATTAATAAAGGATTACTTATTTAAAGAAAANTCAATATACCAGCTAAAGTCCAGATCCTAGTAGGAAATCCACCACATAAAAAAAAATACTTTATTCCCTCGAGTCAGCAAAGTGCTTTTTTCTCTGAAAAAAAGAATTCTGCTGAATTACAGTCATGTGCCTGAGCCTGAAAGAATTTTCATATGGTTTTGTAGAAAAATAAGTTACTGCTTTTATTTTCCTTTCTGCTTATGTATGAGCTAACATACTTTCTTCATATTACTGCAGTCTAAAAAACATACCCATGTATGATCCAAAGTACTTTCTTCATATTACTAAAAGTCTAAAATCTGTGAAACAAGATGTTATATAGGTTAGATTTTTATTTATTGATAGATCCCTTGAAAAGAAACTGAACCTACTATAAAATTTTTAAATGCTTTTATTCTACTCTGAGTACTTCTCCTTCCTCAGGTACTCTACTCCTTGCTGTTCTTGCACAAAGTGGTGTTCTAAAATTAAAACTGCAGGGTCATCAGTGCAAAGACCAAGTCTGTGCACCACATCTTTAAAGCCTCTGAATACTTGCCTGTAATAAATTGTAATTGTACTAAAATCCATACAGTTATTGAAATTTAAGGGGTTTTTGTATGCAGGACTGTGTGCCTTTTTTTGGTTATGATTTTTGTAATTTAGATTTTGTCTAATCCCTACTCAACAGAAATTGTACCAAACCTTCAGAAACCCTTTTGAAAGCACTATGAGGAGGTGATTCCATGTCTTCATAAGGAATTACAATTTGCTGTACATAAAATACAAAGAATTGATTTGTAGACTGCCCTTAACTTCCCTGATGTGTGTGGGAAAACCCCTTTCCTAGATTAGGGATAGTAATAAAGAGGCCCAAATAACGGAAGGTACAAAGAAGAAACATGGTAATTGCTACATGGAATTATGAATATGCAGAACATAGAGACACAGAAAAGATGTTTTAAATATCTGTCTTGACAAAAAAAGAGGTTGTATGAATATCAAATGCCAGCTGAAAAGAGGCAGGAGTCTTCCCAAGAGGTCACTGTGACAAGCTGTAGATAACCTCTAAAGGAAATAGTTAAAGAAACAAGACTGCCATTTTGAAATGGAGAAAGGATCATAGCAGGGTTTTTCTTCGAAACTTTGTGTTCTTTAAAAATTCACCCTAGTACCTCACTGTCAGTTTTTATGAATATGCAAATTGAATCCCCTTTGCTGAAAAATTAGTCTTTTTTTCTCCATCCTCCACAGACATTTAAAGAGACCATTTCCTTTTTCTCATTTGAAGATTGATGCCATGCCTTTTTTTCCTCCTCTTCTCTAAAATTCATTCATTACATCTCTTCTTCCAGAACAATATTTAGATGGGTAATTATTCTTTCTAGTCAGCACATTATCTGTTGGTCCAATGTGTAAAAACCAGAAGCAACCGTTCCAGCTGTGACTGAAGCAGATACTGATAAATGGATGACTGTTTCACATTTTGCATGGCATCCTTTTCATTACACATCCCACTAATGCATCTGCCTTTCCTACAACAGGATAATGCTGTTGACTCATGTTCAGTTTGTATGCAAGAGCAATCTGATCTTTCTGTGCAGAGCTGCTCTCATCCATTCCGTGTTTGTACAACTGGGTTCTGCCATTCTAGTGTGGAAACTCCTATTTGGCTCTATTGAATTGCCTCCTTTTTTTCATACCACTTCTCTGTTTCTCAAGACAGCTTGCTAATCCTGCAGCTTCACGCCACCCACAAACTATACGCACTGGTTTGTCATGTATGCTATTAATAAATATAATCAAACAAACATACTACTCAAGTTGCAGTGTTCTAACCAGTTTTGAACCCAACTAGTCTGAGCACTGCTTTGCTTGCAATGTTGTCAGGCTTTGTGCAGCATCTTAGAATGCTTCTGTTCCTGTCCTTCACCTCAAACACTAATTTTTTCAAAGCTGGGCGTGTCCTGTGAACACTTGGTTGTGTTATCCAGCAGCACATGGCTCTTCAAAGAGCATATAGACCAGGAAGTGTTTTAAAGTCTTTGCTCCTTCACATTTACATTTGTATTACCAAAATATCCTCCCTCAAACACACTTCTTTATATGCTGTTGATTTTCAGTTGAATCATCTCTAAAGACTTCCAGGCTGACTAATCTGTTCCCATGCTGGAAGACAGGTGTTCAACAGACTAATGTTCACTTTCCCCCCTGCATAGCTTATGCTGATCTGTGAGTGCTTTCCGTAGTTTGT
The DNA here is from genome assembly GCA_013396735.1 of Grallaria varia. Lineage (NCBI taxonomy): Eukaryota > Metazoa > Chordata > Aves > Passeriformes > Formicariidae > Grallaria > Grallaria varia. Next base: position 203,966 of record VWZG01012327.1, read on the forward strand.
GATTTTTATGTGGTTCTACTAGAATGAAAAAATACCCCTAGTTTCAGTCAGCCAGTATCTCCTGAAAAATCAATATACTAGAAGCTTCACAGCCTGGGTGCTGTGATTGCTGCTTCTGTGTCCAGTGGGGCAATCCCAGCAAGCATGTGAAGACTGTTCATACTGGCTGCTCTGAGCCCCCAGAGTACTGAATAGTAAGAGTGACTTCCAACATGAATGGACTGGTGTTCAACTTATAATTTATGAGCTTCTTCAATTTATTATTCTAGCCACTAACTTTGCACTTTATCCTTTCCACACGGGCTCTGAAGGTAGATATGTGATCTGCAGATATTGCATTCATGCTTCTCCAGTTTTTCAGTACTTTGCCCTTTCTCTGTGAGGTCCTGAAAACAAATACTGTCTCAAGATTACATTAATGAGTTGTTCTTACAGATACAAAAAGGTTCATCACACTCAGATACTTTGAAAATATCTGACTTGAATTTCAACATTCCGACCTCCTTCTTCCTTACTGAAAGCAGAGGTCTTTCCTTTCACTATTGGCACTAACTGGGTTTGTCATCATATTGTAATAAATCTTCTATTAATGAAATATTCAAAAAAGTGTTGGTTTTTATAACACTTCAGCCTTAACAGTGTCATCTGTTCTCCTATCTCTATAGATTATTTTGTCCCATGGTCTGGCTCCAAAAGCTCATCTGTTGTAAGGCATGGGGAAAACCCCTCTCAGGTGTGACACACCTCTCTCCTCTGACTCTCTGTGCACCAAAAGCAGCCCCATATTCTAGTAGCCCTATATTTTGCATGAATCCAAGTTAAAAAGTAAGGAATACTCACATGAAGTGTTTAGTATATCAGAGTATCTGAACTTGCGATGCAAAGACCTTGTAGCTCTGTAACTATGTGTCAGGTATATTCAAATCCCAGAAATATGTTAATAGTTCAACAAGGGCCTCCATCCCTCATATAGAAAACACATTATATCAACATGCAGCCAGACTTCCAGGATTTCCTCCTCTTACCAAATCTGCATACTGCAGTGACATCCAAGCACTGCTTGTCAGTTAAATGATAGAAAATTCGAATGTGTTTTCCCAGCATACTGCTACTGCCATACCATCTTTAGATTCTGAAAACATGTCCTTTCTGACTGACTTCAAACACATCACTGCATCTATTCTACCTGAAACATGGGTGCAAATCTTCCTTGCTTACCGCTTATACTAAAACAGACTCTTCTCCCAACTTTTACCATGGCTTCCTATTTTCTCTTAAGGACTCAAGAATTTGGAGCTTCTCATACTCAACTTTTTTTGTAACAATCTGTCTAGTTCTGCACACACTGTGGAATGAGTACAAAGTTTCAGACTACACTGGGGAAAGTGGATCTTCAAAACTGGCAAAACAGAAGTCCCATGGAAACAAATCATACTGATTTTGTTATGTTTTTCTTCTTGAATTCCTTTCACCTAGTTTAATTGTCACAGATTGCATCAAAATACATGATAAATTCTTAATGAGGCTGCCATCCATTTTGTGTTTGCACAGTAACCACAGCAAATGACACCAGTTTTGGTAAGAAGATTTGACCCAGTAACTGCCTAAATACATGACAATTCCATAGAGCCGGTAGTTTAAATTAAAAATGACGAGAAGCTGTTCCAGTGTGACAGAAAGGGCAGTGTGTGATTTCTTCCTTGTCTCCCACTTATGTTTTAATTTAATATTTGTACTTGAAGCTAAGCAAGAATATCAAGTCAGAGTCTTCCTGGATTGAAATAAGGAGACAGATTGTAATAAAAATGGCATAACAGAAGTTCTGCATTTTTCCCTGAATTATGAATAGTCATGTTTCATAAGCAAAAGTTGGCAATCCAAGTGTTTGTTAATAAGAAAATGATAAGAGCTTGTAAGAAGCTTACAGTACTTACCAAAAACATGGAATCCTAAAGTACAGGTGTAAGTGGCCCATTCTATATCTCTAGTTGTTTCAACACTCACGACTTGTTTACAAGCAGAGGGGATCCCTATAAAAGAAAAAAAATGCACATGAGAACATTTTTTGTTCTCAAATTGTATAGATTCTTGATTGCACCAGATGAATTAAAACATATGGTTGATCTTGGCAGTTATATGGTCTCATTTAAATTTTAAAGCTGTGTTAGACTGCCCGAACTTTGCACAAAAGGACTAAATATAATTCTTACTCACAGTATAAGATTTCATAGTCTCCTGAATTAGACACAAGATATTGTGAATTAACAGACCAATCCAGATGAGTAATAAAGCTGGAATGACCCTACAAAGAGAAAAAATATTGTATTAATTGCACTAACAGTATGTCTCAATGTGACAATATTAATACAGTGCTACAAAACACACTTAAGGTGTTAATACTGAATGAGGAGAAAAAAAGGTTACTTACTGAACATTTGCCAATTCTAGTGTACTTTCTTCCATTTTCACTTACACTATATATATAAATACAGTTGTCATGGGAACCTATTGCCAAGAAGTTTCCATCTATAAACACAAGAGTGAACTGCAATTATTCCTGTAAGAAAGAACTTAGGCTAATCTTGAAAAGTTTATACGTCACAGACAAGAGGAACTGTTCTTAAAGGCCTTGACACTGAAAAATTAAAAAATGGAATTCTATTTTCTCTTTTTCATTTGCATATTGATGCATCTTTCAAGCCTACAAACCAGCAAATTTATACAGCAAATATTAATGTTAAAAACACATGACACTTCCAGAAGCAGCTACATCCCATTTACAGCTAACCTGATTGCAATGACCTGAGGAGTTAAATATTTTTTTTTCCATTTTTTTTCCCCACCACAGACAAACTATATTGAACATGTTGGGCAGGGAGGGAGGGAAAAGAAAACTAGAGCTTACACCACCCATCTAGTGTTGCCAATGTTTCATGGTATATTTATTTTCAACTTCAGTACAGCAAGCAGGGAATTATTTTAAAACAAACCAGCTCCTAATTTAATAAAGAAATTCAAGGCCTTTTTTTTACCCAGTAAATAAATGCTCTCAGACCTGGTGAGTAACGCATTACAGACAGCTGTTCGTTTCCATCTGTGTGTACAGTGACCAAGTCTTTTGTTTCTGTGTCAAACACAAACCACCTGTTGTAAACACAGAAAGAGGCCAATAAATCATTCCATAAGGAACTTAAATCTACTGTAATCTTGACCAACTTTTCCTCTGTCAAAATAGCATAAGTTTTACACCAAGAAAAGAAAAACAGCAACTGCTACTCAGTTTGGTCTATTTTTACTTCAACACAAGGATAGTTTCTTTCCCATCTTTTTTAACCAGAAAAAGAAAATGACCAGGCATTGACCTGATACCAATCTTCAGATTTTAGTGTTTTACTGTGTCTAATGCATTAGAATAAATAAATATTGCTTATAATGACCATGCTCCTTTAATGACCCCCTTCTATGCTATGCTGACGTTTAAATTGATGTCCATATTAAATCCTAGAGCAAAAGAAAACACAAGTAAGACACAGGACCATTCTCTTTTGATAGCCAAATTAAAGTAATTTATTAATTTATTTTAGAATTAATTTTCCAGTATTTTTCTTTAATTAATATTTAATTAACAGAAATTAATTTGTGGAAATGTGTAGAAAGGACAAAGAAAATCTGCATTTCAATACTTGCCTCAGATTACTAAAGACAAAAGATTCAAAGCTTCTCCTTTTGATTTACTTTATTTAGTAAATCAAGCAAATTCAGTAATAAAAATTCTTTATTTAGGATTGAAATACAATCTGAAATAATCTTGGCTCATAACCTACAGCCTTCCTATATGTTCTCAGTTAAGTGGAACTACTTTCAGTACTAACAGCCAAGTCTGCCCCCAAGTGACACTACAGGAGAGGATGAAGTAACGCACAGATATTCCCTCCTGTGACAGACAGCCATGGACAAACCCAGCGTCTGCCACTGACCCTCTGCATGGCCAAGGGCTCAACCTCCCATGTAAAATGGACATAATAAACTTCACCTCAGTTTTCTCTGTCTCGTTTACTCCTTACACTCTTCATGCAGAACAAGTCTCTTAATATTCATTTTTACACTATGTCTAGCACAGTGAAACATTCATCAGATTTTTGTTAAAGCCTCTGGTTGCCATTGCATTAAGGACCATGAAGCATTTACTACATTTTTCATCACACAAAATTTTTCTATGTGATTTCCTCCACACTGCCCTAAAGGCCTCAGAGAAAAATCTCTGTTCACATCTGCAGTTAACTCACTATCTCAGACTCCTCCTTCAGCCTCTCCTTTGCCCTGATGGACACAAAGATTTAACATTTAGGTCACTGCTATGGTGACAGTACCTCCCACGCCTGATGTCTCTGCTAACCCAGACTTCCTGCCCTCTCCAAATCTACCTCCTCCCACTGATCTTAGATTGTCACCCTCCCAGGGCAGAACCCATCCCTTTGTTCATGCAACCCTCAGCAAACACAGGGTGCTGACTCAAGTCTAGGGTTTCTGGGCACTAAGGCAATACAAATATAAATTTCACTCTGAAATTCAATAGAAATCAACAGGGAATGAAGACATGTCATGCATACATCTGCAAAACAAGAACATGAACTTGGACGTGAGCTGGAAAAATCAGTGTTTGTTGGTGCCCAAGGTGCAGCTCTGCGAATCTTACCTTCCAGTCAGCGTCCCTACTGCCACGACAGATGCTGAAGGATGGAAACCTGAAGACTGTGCTGGATCCTAAAATGTTTCAGAAAGAAGCACACTTTTTTACTAGTCCAAGTTATCAGGTTATAACAAAAACACAATTCAATTATCTGCCTCAGGAACAATCTCTTGCTGATTTTTTGGGGGGTTGGCTTTTTTTTTTTTTTTTTTTTTTTTTAAATATAAACTTGAGGGGAAAAAAGGCATTTTTAACTAATTGAAATATTATCCAATAAACTTTTTTTCTCTCTATAGGAGGCCACTGTTTTCTTTTCTTCACTATCTAAAAATAACTTGGGAAATGATTTCATAACAATAGCATTGACAGCAGCAGCTTCCCAACAAATCACAAACAAATAAGAGATAAAAAGAACTTCTTAAACTAGAGCTGACCTAAGAATTAAGTACCAAAGCCATAGTTTACCTACAGTCTAAATAGCAAGCAAGCACCTTCTTCAACAAAGGTACGTGGCACTTTGCACGGAGGGGTGAAGCCTAACTTCTATGCACATCAGCACCTTTTCCAGCACCTGCCAAGCTACGGCTTAGTGGGAGACTAAGGGCATAAACTGGGTTTCTTTTTCTGATGTGCATTTTCAAAACATTTTACTTTGTCTAGTGCATTATTACGGACAAAAGTAGAATCCCAGTGTTGTTATTGCAATTTAAACATACACCTAAAAAACAAGGTAAGCATTTTCTTTCTGATACAAAGAATGAACTCCAGAACTGATTCTGATTATAGCAGAAAATACCAAAATAGTTAGTTTTTTTCTGATACCATTAAAAACTAATTTTAAAATGTAAGCAAAAAAACCCCAATCCAATGACATATCTCACAAGAATGCCTATAGCCTTGATTTTCTGTATTTTAAAACAGCATCACATCATAGCTATTTTAGTAAACCTGTTGACATTTTCAGTAATTGGTAATTACTAGCCCTAGAAGCTAGGTGTAAAGGATATTCTCATTGATTTTAAGCAACTGACTAATTTAAAAGACTTTACTAACCCTAAAGAAATTTCAGAGAAATGGTGAGATCCAGGATTTCTCTACACATGTTCTAAAAAACTACAGTATTCCAGAAAGGGTAATTTGCTAATTTTTTAAAAGTGTAATTTCATAGTAAATGCTAAAATATTCTATTGAATAAATCAGAGGTTCAAACAGTGAATTTAATCTGAGCAATAACTTGTACTCATAGCTACATTAAAAAACTTTTACATAGATCTCTTGACAAAAATAGGTTAACATGAAACAATTTATTTTCTCCAAACAATCTAGATCACTGATCTATGAATGTCTCAGACATTTCAGGGAGCTAAAAAGGAGATTACTGTAAAGACTGACAATAGAAATCTTGTCTTAATGAAGTAGTGTGTACTTGGAAGGGAAAAGAAATAAACCTCTGTCTTGTTTAATATTCCCACTGCTGTTGCGATCAACCTTTTCAAAATAATCAAGGTAAAAAAAGACATTTCTGAAATGTTCCAATAACAACAGTTTCTTAGTCTTACACTTGCAAAATTGCAGCTAAATATTAATTTAAACTCACTGTAAGTCATAATCACCTAAACTCCTGTTTTGTTTTTCAGAGGAAAATTACATGCTTTTTTGAGTTGATGATTGCTTGAGTAACTATATTTCAGAGGTAGCAGCTTGTCTGATTAATAGATTTGTGCCTGATCCCCATATTGTACTTATCTCCACTAATAATGGTGCAGCATCACCCCACACTTCTAAATGCTCACTTTTACACTGCAAGAGAGCAAAGTGCCAAATTTTGCACTTTTCTTCATGACTACAGGCTCTCCTCACTATATCCTTCCTGCAATGAGAAATGTATCAGAAGTACTAACTTCTTATTCTTAATGTTTTTAAAAATGATTGCAAATATACAAAAACACACACCCTTACACTGAGCACAGGATTACGTGAGTACCTGCAACTGAATTATGTGATCATTTTTTTCCAACAAAAAAGAAATATATCAGGAAAGCATAAAAAACAGTACCTAGGATTTTACTCTCCAATTCAGGTCATTTATAAATCAGACTTGCATAAAACCAGTTGTGCACCATTTCTGATTAACCAAATTAATATCAAAAAATCCCAAACAAACAACTATCCTGAAGACCAGAAAGGTCTATATAAAACCAGTTGTGCCCTTGTTAGTCACTCTGAATTGCATGTGAAGGATTTCTGTAATCTAGTGATTTCACATTCCATACTATACAATACAGTACATTGCTATTTGCTGCATTCCAAGACAAAAAAAGACACAGACCTATCTTTTCTTAGAGAGTCCCAAGAGAAACGCAGGAAAATTTAGTTTATAACTGATCACTGATTTTTAAATCTATATTTTATTGTTGAAGTTTGTATCTTAACTATGCTGCTATTTATTTGATTTGTCATCTTGGTGGCAGTTCAAGAGATTTGCGAGCACATTCAGATTTTGGTGCATCTCAAGGTTTGACCATTCCCCTGAGAACCACCTATCTAGAGTATTTCGAAAGACTGAAGGGGAGAGAGCTTATTTTTAAATCCAAATCATATTAACATATCTTAAACCCTAAAAGTATTAGGAGGTAGGGAAATGCAATTATCTGCCTTCTCAGGCCAAATACTTAGCATTATTGATTATTTACAATCTGACACAGAAAGACTTTGGTCAGCAACATGAGGGTTGTCTCCAAGTTACTGGCTACAATTTGAAGTGCAAACCTGGGTATTCGGTACATATCTACACCAGGTGCTGTTTTCTTTTCCTCGTAGTAACTTTTGAACTTTTCCACTGTACAGAGGGCAGAAGATTGAGAAATAACTTGGTTATTATAATCAGTACATGTACCTGCAAAAAACCCATACTCACACACCTATTCAGAAAATGTAAAGAGAAGAATGTTTGAAAAAAGACAATAATGGCATCTCAGAGAGATAAAATCATTGTCTCTAGAAGACAAGCCAGTGCCTTCTTATGGATAAACAATTAGAAGATTGATCAGATGTCCAAAAAACGTACTCTAAAAACCAGTTCCTTGTGATGTATATAGTAAGCAAGAACAGTTGTCACCACAAAGTCATTAGGAGTTTGCAGATGCACAGATTGCCTAAGTACAGTTCAAAACTGAGCCTCCACTCAGTATTCCTGCAATACCTAAATGCCAAGTTTCACATCAGAAATAGAAAGGGAAATCCTAGACATTTTTTTATTTGTGAACAGGATGCATAAAACCATTAATAAATTATAGAAAATTATACACCCAAACCATTCTTTTCCTTCTTTATTCTGATTATCATGCTCAGGATAGGGGTAGTAGTACTAATCCTGATCGTAATTACTTTTAAATGATAAATATTTCCTGGCTCTCTTCCTAGTAAAAAAAATTATAAATGTCAACAGCACTGTACACTTCTATATGATGCAGCATATAGATTCATACAGCCTAGGGTTTTAAATTCTTGTTTTTAAGAGCTTTATGTCCACTTTTAAAAAGAAAAAAAACTATGACTCTTAATTTTTTCCACAAGTTAATACTTAAAATTTCTTTAATCAATAATCTTAAGAAAAAACAAAATTAATGTATTACTATACATATATTAAATTACAGAATGTCTATAACAGTAGAGTTCTGTTTAATAAATTTATACCTCTATAATCTTGTTCCAGATGGGATGATGAGTAGTAGCATCCCAAAGAGTAATGTGTTTGTCATGTCCACATGTGAAGAACTGAGGTTTGGAGGAATGGACTGCGAGACCCCAGAGCTCATCAGTGTGACCCTACACAAGCAGAAATGTTTCTTGACAAGGACAAACCATCAAAACTAAACATGTTTAAATTAAAATGACCAAACTATATATTAAAGCGTTCAAAAATATGTTAGATATGACAGATACATATTTATAATGTTATTTATTGCCAAAGAGATTGCAATAAGAAATCAAATAGATGGATATTTATGAAATTTAACTGAAAGCAACATCTTTACTGCTATTACACACTTAGAAATGTTTTTGTAAGGCAACCCAGCTTACCTGGGTAATTGGGAAAAAGTCTCCTGATAGTGTGCCCTGTAGGACAAAGTTTCTAGTAGTTCCTATTAATACAACATCCCCTTTTCCCTCTGCTACTGTTCTTATTGGACCAAACTGCTCTGGAATCTGTGGTCATAACAGAAAAAAGGATAGGTAAGTCAGACAATTTTTCAAGTGTTGCTATTTTTAGACTCATTGCCTAGCAAATGTGTTTTAATAAATGTTGCACAGAGAAAAAATTAGATTAGCATATGTGCCCGACTTGCAAAACTTTAAAACAACTTGCAACAGCTCAGTAAATATTTTTATAACACTACAAGACAAGACATCCTTATCTACAGAACACTCCATTGGCATGGATAAACCAAGTATTTCAACAAACAGAAAAGGCTCCTTCATGCTGTGTTAAGTCAATTGTGTTTAATTACACCTTATCAGACTAAGCATTTCTACTCAGAGCACTTTCCTGCAATGAATATTTCTTTAATTGCAACCTGGGTTCTGAAAGAGAGTGCAAATCTCCAATACACAGTTCAAGGGAAGGTGTAAAAAAACAAGGAATACTAGAGTATGAACAAATAAGAGAAAAATAAGGATACCACAGTTAGAAACAGCACAAGCACACCTTGTGCTGTGTTAAAAAATGAATTACAAAAACACATGCCATTCCAGTTGTATATTATTTGCAACATTTAATATTGTACAACAGAGTTGAAACCTTTCCTCAGTTTTATGATGATTGCTCCCTTACACTCAGTATGTAAACAGTCATGTAGTTCTGCCCAAACAAATTCTGCTTTTTAGTTTCTACAAAGCAACTGGAATAATGTTCAGATTTTTTTTTTTATTATATACATGAAAACAATAATGTCAACCAAGAAATTAGTGAAAACCTTTGAGTACCAGAAACCCCTAAAAATCCTCTCATAATTTTGGGAAAGAGAAAAGTACAAAAAACATTTTAATACTGTAATAATCTGAAGTTAAAAATTACTTCACATTATTAATTCCAAAGAATGGAAGAAATAATATGGAAAGATATAAATAGAAGATTTGTTTTCCAGTTACCACAGAACTTAAAAAGGAAATAATATGTTAATGAATAAGCAATCACAGGAATGACCTGATGACTCAAATGATATTGCATTTTACCATTGGTTTGCATTCCCACAGAATATATATCCATAAGAAAAAAAAATTGAAAAAAAAGCTGTGTTTAGAAAACAGCTAGAATTTCATTTTGAGTAGCATTGTAAGTTCAAGACAAGTGACATCACCTCAGTTTTGTGAATTTTTTGGTAATTTCCATTCCAAGATATCAGCTTTCTGTCTTTTCCACCTCCTGATACCAATGTGCCATCTCGCAGCATACACAGCGCAAATATTCCACCCTCGTGTGCCCCTTGAACTGCATGGCTTATTCTGTTGGTACCTGGGTAAAAGGAGAAAAGACATTACTACTGAAATACTTGGCTTAATAGCTCCTTTCCCCCCAGTGTTCTTGCTCTATTTCTCTGCTAAGTTTCAAGAATTATATCTAAACAACGGTAAAAGTGTTGGAGTAAAACACACAGAGACCCACAGAAGAGACTGAATTAGTACATCTTACGATATATTCCCTGACCTCCAAAAGGAAAAGAATACATACTCACTCAGTTTAGCTCAAAGATAAAGTAAAATAGGTTCATTTAAACATTTCATGGGGGTCTAACTTAAATAATTTGACATTACATTTGACCTGGAGTAGCATTGCACGCCTTATCAATAAAGAAATCATAATCCAGTCACTTGTTATCCTTCAAGAATATTCCACAGCCTCCAGACACTGAACTTGTACCAAAATCTGACTAAAATGGTCCTTGTCCATCTGGCACTGGTACATGTGCTGAATTATTCTCCAAAACAGCCTGTACCTTTTATTGATGGACACGTCGTGTTCAAGTACCTTCTTAGATTCAAAACACCTTCAAAAGCAACTATATTAGATTAAGTACTTCTAATTTGATGAATCATTACTATGATGAAGTACAAAGAAATCATTACTAGTGATGCTATTACTGAAATGTGCACCTTGCATGTATAGCTTGATGTATAGCTCAAGTAAAGGGCTGACACACATTAGGAAGATGTAACTGCCTTTTCCTTTATAAATCCTGTTTGCTTCCATTCACTCTGTGGATATAGTGTGTCAGGTACAACTGGTGTCTATTAAGAGAAGTTTTGCTCAGGGTCCTCTGACCTGGTGGAAGCAGTCCTTCCTTGAACACAGAGCTCTGAGTCAAAAGTAACGAAGACATAGAAAGTACACTGTACTAAGAGAGAAAAAAATTAATAACATTTTTGTCCAGCAGAAAAGAGCTGGCAGAAGGTGAGGAGAACTTGAGCATGCTGAGAATTCCCTTTCATTCTTGGGAGAAAGGGCAGAAGAGGCTGCTTGCAGTCTACTGCATGGCAGCAAACTGGCCCCCGAGCAGATGCTGCCATTCCAGCAGCTGCCACTATCCCCCTTGTCTGTTGGCAGTCCAAAATAATAACGAAGAACAGGGAGAGGGGACTATGCAATTTCTAAAATGAAGGAAAAGTGTTAACTGTCTTGCATTAAATTACCATAGGAAAAAAGAAAGGGAAATAAAAGGGGAGACAAATTACAAACACCATATCCACTCCTTTCCTCAACAGCAGTGCAGTGTTCAGAAGCACAAGGACATAAATGGCTGACAGTCCTTGGATGAAAAAAAAGACTACAAAAACAGCTCAGTAAGGCTCAACTGGTTCACTATGTTGTTTTACAGGTCTTACACCCTTCAAGTATCTTGGGAGAAAGCACTGAGTAAATAAGAAGCACCTCTCATCCATATCCCTTCTTCCTTTACTAATAAAGCCTCCTTCAAGGGACTCTCCTTATTCCTATGCATGGCTTATCATGCACTAAGTAAACGTTTAGGATGTTGCTGCTGTTTGCCCTCCGGCAGGCACTGCCTTCTGTTACCTAAAAAAAACAAACCTCTTATTACTAGAAAGTGCTTTTTTAAAAAGTTCTTCCTATCCATCTGTTCTTTTAAAATACAACTGAGGAATTCAATTAGATCTGAATACATTTTAGCTTGACTTCCTAGGAAAACAAATAAAGCTATTTGTTGTCTTTTTAAAAGTGTATGTCAATAGACATAATTTCTGCAAACAATAGAGAGTGACAGGCTAGAGATCATCCGTTACATTAATAGTATTTCTTTCTATCACACTGATTAAGGAAAAGAACTTTTTCTACCATTTCTTACATCAGTAAAGTGCTGGCCTAGCTCTGTGATTCAATATTTGACCACAGGGAACACATTCTATAAATTTTTGCTCTAGCAGTTAGGTATAGATGTTCTTTAGGTTCTTGTAGAAAAGAAAGCAGACACAATCTGCTGGATTGGTCTTGAGAAAGAACTCAAGATAAACTAAAATTTATTCTTCTTAAAGAAGCTCTACACTCCTGTAAAATTTTAGTGTTTAACATTAAGATTGAAGTTAATAGTGAAGTTTTAATCTTACCTTTCCCCCAAACCAAAATGTTTCCACTTGAGTCTCCTGTAATAGTATCACCATTTTCAGAAAAGGTCACACACAGGACAAATTTTGGCTTCTCTTGTTTCTGCATGATTATGAAAAATATATACTCACAGCAACACACAACCCATTCATTTTAAATGTACACATTTGAGTAATTTAGTCTTATACAGCTCTATTATTACTTCAATATCTACCCAGGAGTTAAATGCATTCTTATGGTCTAAACAGTTTATCTGTGCAAGGGCAAAAAATGCATCAGCAGACGTTGGTGGCCCAGTCCTGTGCCCTTTAATTGCAAGCTGGGGACAGAGTGAGAAGGCCTGTTAACATTTAACACAAGACAGGAATGCTCCGAGATAAACCAAATCACCCAACTATTGTATAATCCCAAATGCTTTAAGTATTTAGAAATGGACAAAGATGCAAACAAGCTTTACTATTGTAATGTCTAACTCCAAACTTTCTAGGTGAAAAAAAATGTTACTAGAGAGTTTGGCTGTAGTATAAGAATTATGGAATCATCTCTTGAAAGAATCCTAAAGTTCAGTAATGGAAATGTTCCTTTGAGACCCTTCATTTAAGATACTGACAGCAACAAAACAATGAAATGTGTAAGGGAACAAAAAATTCTGCAATAGCTTCAAAGGACATTATTTACATTCCTTGTTGACAACCTGTGTGTATGACCTCTTTTTCTCTCAAACTAAGAACTGCTCTCAACTAGGGCCAGCAGACTTTTTCCATCTGCAACAACCATCAAGAGTCACAGAGCCAGAACACAGGGAAAAACCTGCCCAAGCAGCTTAGGAGTTAAAAATGCATGGAAAAATAAACTGTAACAAAATTTAAATGCATTATTTCAACATCTCCTCCTGATTTCACATAAAGTACAGTAACCTAGATTACAGAGGAGTTGTTTTGACTATACTTGTGAGCTACAACACCACAAGCAGATAAATGGGTCCTACTGGAGTTATCTGCAGACACCACAAGAAACCTCGAAACAAAAATTATATTTACCAAATAGCAACCAGCTCAACCTGTATTTGAATTATATATGTGTATGTATCTGAGCAGAACAGAGGAAAAGGGAAGAAGATTCATAAACACATATTTTATGGGATTTTGCAAGATTTTCCTATGACAAAAAAACACTCTCCAGCATATGTAACTCCCTCTAGGTTTTGTTTGTTTGTTTTTGTTAAGGTTTTGTTTTTGTTTGGTTGGTTTTTTTAGGCTGAGGTAATCATAGGAAATTTCAGAAAATTTTATTTTGTGGGGGTAGGCAGTGTGGTGGTAGGGTGGAGATGCATAGCATAATGAATATAGGAAAAAGAATCACAGTATGGTAATTTCATTTGAAAACTTGAATGTGGATATTTTCCATAACACGAATGCCACCTGAGCTTATGCAAAATTTCAAGTTTAATAATGATCGTTTGTTTTGATTTACTCAAACCTTACTAACCCTTACTTCTGTATGACTTTACCATTACTATAAACATAAAATTAGGGAAAGATTTTACTTTACCTCAAATAATCCTTGCTTTTTATTAAGGGAATTCCCTTCTAGTGTCCAAAAATAAAGGTGTGATTTTCCACAAGTAACTATTATATTTGTATCAGTAGGGTGAAAATCTGCAGCAAATACAGCCTCATTAGAGCACTTGGAAAGAAAAAGAAAAAAATTGTATCAAAATCTAAAATGCAAAGAAAACATAACAATATAACATGGTTCTATAGTTAGATAACCTGATACTTCTGATAAAGAAACATTCTGAGCTGTTAATTTACTGACATAGTCTGGAATACTTTCAAGTCAAAAGACTTTATGTCTTTATAAGTTAGTATCCAAATTTATTCTTCAAACCCATGTCAGACAATGAGAAGTTCTACACAAAAGATTAGTTTAAGACATTTTGTTTCTGCACATGCTTCTAACATTGCTGCCTAGAATTTTCTAATCAATTCTAGAATTACAAAGGCAAAACTAAGAAAAAAAAAAGCAAAAAACACAAACCCAAAAATATTGGGATAATCTCAACAGAGAGAAAATATTCTCTTTCTTCATGGTCTTTGCCTTTTATAAAGCGAAAGCATTAAAAAGGCACAAGAAGTTAAATGCATAAAGACATTTTATGACAAGAAATCCAGATCTACATACAAGCAAATAGTACAAAATATCTTATTGCAACACCTTGACATCTGCCAGCTTTTCTTCTTTCTGCCAGTCCCACACGGAAAGCACATGGTCATTTGAGTCATCCACAGAGCACAGGCTACTGCCTCCATTCTGAGACAGAACATGGAAAGCATTAAATGCATCACCCAACCAACAGGAGGAACATACAAATACACATTCAAAATAATTCAATACTTCTGTGAAAGTGGAAATATTTATACATATTTACACTTTATCTGTTATACGTTTAGTCATCCATAGAACTGCATAAAATACAATAATTTACAGGGTCATTGAAAATCAGGGCTAAAAAGGAATCCTAGAAAAGGAACTCCTGCAAATTGCAGACAAATGTCAGTAATGAGGTAGGTATCGCTTTACAAACATTCAATGGTGGAAATTCCAAAGGCAAACTACACACCATTATCCATTTTATTAAGAAAGTTGTTCCTCATAATGATATTGAGGTTTTTTTTCTTTGCAATTTAAACCAATTATTTAGATCTATATGGACACAGGGGAAAATTTACTCTTAATATTGGTAAAAGTGATCAAAATCAGGGAATGTAGTAAGAAATTAGGAAAAAAAACTTATTTCTGAGAAGTGTCATTTTATAGTTATGTCTTCTATCACACTTTCTAATCTTAATTACCCTAATACCGTCAGTCTTTCTTCATGCATATTTCCTAGACCTTCTCCTGTTGGTAGCCATTTTTCTGATGTGTGAATACAAAAGGTGGATAAAGAACTGCAGCCAAGATCCTGCCAGAACTAGGGGCTGATGGATATCTGTCTCAGTAGTGATGGGAACTCCTGTATAATCATCAGACTTTTTTCCAGTACCTATCTGGAAGGGACTTTTGGGACCATTTTTCACAATTTCTTTTGTATTCATTCCTAACTGAGCACAGAGTGGAATAAACCATCAAGTAATGTCCAATTGCTTTCCAATCCATTCAAATATGATTTTTGTATCCTGTTGCTCCTGGCATCAGTTACATTAGCTTTGACTGCAGATGAGCATGCAAGAACAGACCGAGCCTGTGGTTACACAAGAACTGTTTTGACACAGTGCTGACACAAACAGTCCTCCCTCTGCCACCCAGAGCACAGCTGCTTGTTGCTGCCGCTTGAGCTGAGCCACTACAAAAGTTTGGGCTATCATAGAGTGAGCCTGTCTGGGGAACAGATCAATTCTGGGGGAAAAAGAAAACCCAAGAAAACTCTGCTTCATTTTCTTTACATATGAGATTGCTTGGTTGTCCCCCTAGTGAATTAGGCCCACAATACACACCTCAGACACAGCTACAAAAATAACTGTACCAAGGCAGCTCAAGAGGTGGGACAGAGACAGGACTGAGAAACCCAGAGAGGGCTGTCTGAAGTGAGAGAAGTACTGCTGCAGAATGGGAAGTGATGCTCAGAACTAGTCAAGCTGTGCACAAAATCACAGCATAAAGCAAACATATTAAACACTTGCTTTCTCTTGGTACATGCCAATAGTGATCACCTGTTATTAAGCACTTCTGTCCCTCCAGGGAGGTATTTACAGAGCATTTTATCGCTATTCCTTTTTATTTATCCTTCAAAAGGTGACCTTGGACAGCATTAGCTTTCACCTTTGTATTCTTAACCAGTTCTCCCAATTTTCTTTTCTACTTTTCTCCCTTTCTTTTCTACTTTCTATAAAACATTGTCATCAATGGATTTCAAGTGTTTGTAGAAACTTTCACTGACATACATTTTGCCTAGGGAATACACCATTTAGTCCTCTCCTGTTTAAAAATGGTCTCGAGACAAACAGACACCACCACATACACTGCTTATGGATTCTGTTGTACACAGAGGGCTTTGAGATTTGCATGTATCAGATCACAGACTCATGTTGTTATATGGGACTTCAATGCTGCCTGTATCAGCACATATATGTGGTTTTTTATCTCTCCAACAGATTAGAGTTCAAAGGACGATGCCAAGAGGCTAACAATAGGATTTACTTCTTTACAATCCTTCATCCATATGCCTTTGCTGTTTTCAAGCTAGAGATTTTGCTCCTCCTATGAGAGTTCCCATTTTTTATAGGTCTTTCATAAATCATTTTAGGCACAGCAAAAAGATGCAGACAGAGTAACTTTCTTACATAGGGAGAAACAAAATAGGATGATTCAAGAGAATTAAGGATACCAAAAATTCAAGTACACAAATATTTCTGCAACTGCTTGTCCCTGAAGAAATTAATTGCAGTTTATTTTAAGTATAAGGTAGATCTCCGAGGCTGCTGAGATATTGTTAACTTTAATAGCAACCTAAGCTGCTGGAAACAACTGGGTTGCAAACGTTCCTCCTCTAAAGATGAACCTGAGAGAAAAGACAGCTTGGAAGTTTATTTTGGTCAAGGAAGCTAAATTTGAAAGACTTCAAAGACCCTTCCAGCAAACAGTCTTAATATGACTATTCATTTACTTTACTTACTGATTTAGAAAACGCAATGCAAGTGACAGCTCGGTCAAAAAAACCCATTCCAATGACATGCAGTGTATTCAGAGTTACAGAATCCCAGACACGCACGTGTGGTGGCAATTGCTATAAAAGACACAGAAAAAAATCAGCTGAAACAATGATGGAAAAAACACACAAGGATTTTTAAAAATGAGGATGCATCTGAAAAAACCATAAATGTTTTATCAAAATTTAGGGTATTAAAATTATCAGAACTTTTCTAGAGTCACCCATGCAAGAACAGATACACTACAAATGGTTTGCTGATTACTGTGCCTAGGACCAATACCTGGGACTGACTACCCAGAGTGTCCAGCACATCAAGTCTCACTGATATCAGCCCCTGGCTCAGGCAGCGCTGCCTCCCACAGCCACGAGGGGGCGGCCCCGGTAAACACTTGCGGAGGGAGGTTTGTCCTAAACACAGCGAGTTTAAGGCAGAACATCAACCTCTGCCGGAAAACAAGGGCCCTGCTTTATTTCCCTTGTTTTCCTGTCCCTTTGAACTAAAATGAATAGGTTTTATTACAATGCCAGTGGGGGAAAAAAGCAACAGCCATCAGTCTTTCTTGTTCATAAGTAGTGAAACTGTCCTTTACAAAAAAAATATATATATAAACCAAAGCCACAACAGTACCTCAGTCACATAAATGGCTTTTATATGTTTACCTGTATACCACATTCCTCTCAAGCACAGACATCAAACGTTTAGATTTTATTACAGAAATACAATGCTAAGTTACTGTATTTATGAAGCTGAAAAATAAACACCAGAGACTTCCCTGATAAGCAATCAAAATTAATAGTTGATGTTACTCAACTAAGTTACCTTTATATAAACTTTACATAGCATAACTGGGATTTAGTTTTCTCCATTGTCCTGGCTTTGATTGGAATAGAGTTAATTTTTTCCCAGTTTTCCTGCCTCTGCTTGTTCCCATTCTTTCTCACTTTTCTTAGCCCTCTGGAGCAATGTTCACTTTACTCTGTTCAAATAAATTCCCAGCCTACAGCTAAGCTATGATAATGCTTAAAGATAATGCTTATCATAGCTTTAGATAATGCTTAAAGATGATGATGATGATGATTCTTGCCTAGATGATGGCAAGAGTAGGAGTTGTTTTTTTTCAGCAAACAACCCAGAATTATTCTTATTTGTCATTTGGTTTTGGTAGCTACTATCAGAAATGAAGTTGCATTCTGTACAATTTAATCTCTTCCTTTTCCCCACATCCATGTGCCCTCTCGGGTCTCCTTTGTAGCCTTATCCCTCCATGCCTCTTGGAGACTACCTTCAAATTTACCTTCAGTCTAAGTCATGGAACCCGAAACCACTGACCAATCTTGGTAACAGAACTGGGTGACTGTGATAGAGTGCAATAGGCACTCTCAAGTTATGTTTTGCTGCCATTCAGTCCAAAAAAGTAAGACAAATTTAACTGAAACATGAAAAGAATGTAGCATGTATCTTCTTGATAACATATTCTTATGAAATACAAGCAATATACATCAGCAAAGCGGTCACTCACTTTCCCATCCTTGGATGTCCCTGCAACTTGACCTGTTGCTATAGTGATCCTATCAGGATGAACAGCCAGGCTAAAACAGAAAAGAAGGAGAGGCCAAACTTAAAGCCATTTACTATCTGTTTCATCAAACTACTACTTGAGCTTGTAATAAATAGTCCTATTTTAGTCATATCAAACACACAGAATAAACTTCTTAAAATATAAAAATGGAACTGGCAAAGCAATTGTCACTCTCTTGTATTCAAAAAATGCTTCTTCCGTTATGAACAAGGCAGTAATTTATCTAAGTCCTAATTCCTCAAAACATGTATCAAACAAGCCCCAGGATTCACCTCACCTAGACTTAAATGAGCACAGTGTGTAAGGAGTTTTCAGTTTGAGCTCATTATCAAACTCAGCTGTCTCTGAACAGTGGTTGCAGAGATCTGGTCAGTCCCATCAATGCTGTCCAGTGACAGTCTTCCAGAGCAAGCAGATGAATCCACTCAAACAGTGCTCTGGAGACTGTATCACCAGATATTGAGTGACTTTTATACAGAAATGCCAACTTCCTCTAATGCTTTTCAAAAGGTAAAAAAAGTCCATTAGTAAGAAAAGAAACAGAAATGAGGAATTTAGATTCAAAAATTAAAATTGAGGTTTTAAAAACTGATCAATGTTAACTAATGTCTCTAAGAAAAAGGAACCTAAAATTTGTAATAAAGTCTAGAATACAGCCTAATTTTGCCCTATAATCCTCTAAATTATTTTTTCACTGCAGCTGCTTTGTATGCAGCTCAAGAGGCCAAATACCCTACAAAATGAACTGTGGCAATAATTCAGCTTTACAATGCAGCAAGGTATTCTCTTTCCAATAAATCTGAAAGCTTTGAAATATCTGAAGAGACAGAAAAGTTGAAAGAAAGAAATGAGATGGAACAGGTCCAAGGTAAAAATCTCCTTGTAAAACAACCAGATTATACAAATAATTCAATTCATGAAACATGCTCACTATTCAAGCAGATTTGGTTATCAAGTCTGTTTTTGGCTTTGAGGGAAAACAGGTGTTTCATAATGCTTAAGCTGAGGAAGGGATGTCAAACTCGTTTCACACATTTGGGCCCATCAGATAATCAGGTGCTCTTTTTCAGCTACACTCCACAAGCAGACAGATACTATCAAGATAAACCATATATTTATTTAGATTTCAATCTAATGAAACTGATACTTGCTGGTATCTACTATCCTCTGAGCTTCAACACAGTTAAATTGCTTTGAAGCCCAAGCTCACATGTCTTCATGGCAGCAGACAAACCAGGCACTCAGGACTAGTTTACAGGCTGTCTGCCACAGTGTAAGCATCTCCAAACAGTACCAGGAAGACCACAGGTGAGGTTAAAACTGTTTTCTTGGTTAGATGGAACCTAAAGGGTCTCTGCCTGGCACTCAGGCTCTGGTAGAGGACAATGATTCAATCCTATTTCAAAAAGGGGAAGGAGAAGATTCTAAGGGAGTTAAGTTTAATCATCCTAAACTAAGAATAATGAAAATAATGTTTTATGAAGAAAACAAGAATGGTTATTAGGTGACTTACCACTTCACATCATCATTATGACCAGTGTAATGTCTCTGAAGTTGCTCTTCAACATTGAATAACACAACTACAGATGCGATGAAATACACGGTTTCACCCGTTGGAAGAAGATAGAGATTACTGCGACAGTCCCGACCCCTATATCCATAGCTAGTGTGTTGGTCAAGCTGTAATAACATTATCTACTGATGAAGAATGTCAAAAATAAGGAAACACAAGATGGAATCTCTGTCCTTGTAGTCTGCACCTCTTGGCTTGAGCACAGCTTTATCACTTGACAGCCCTCAGAACTCCCTCCCTTACTACAGTAGAGTTAAAGCATTTTGCAGACTTTAAAACATACATATGCTACAGAAAATCCCTGGAAAAGAATACAGGAATTTGTAGACATCCTATCCCTTTGGTATCCTCTGGAATTTGCTAAATACCAGACTAAGACAATGTTAATTTTGTCCCAGGTGTATGTACTATTTATGCTGCTTGACTAATGAAAATAAAAATTTCGACTTGATGGAAATGCTACCATGTCATTCAGCACATCTCCCTGCATTACACAAGGATTGATTGCATTGCTCTGTGCACAGGTTGATTGATTTCATTATTGTGGACATGACAAGCCAGATGGATATGAACCATAAAAGGGTTACATCATCCGTTCCAATTTATTTTTTTAGTATTTAAAAGGCAGTGGCCCAGATTCTGATGCTAGTCATATCAACACAAATCTAAAATTAATTCAATGAAATAACTGGAATTAATCCAGAAATAATCTCATTTAGACTGAATGTTAATTCAGCCAAATTGTGTAGTTTTTATTCTTCTGAAGAGTCATTAGAGACTACAACTATTTTGGCTTTCCTTTTTTTACAGGAACAGAAAGAAACAGCATTAGTAGAATCTTGGCAAAACAGAAATGCCTTCCAATGCAGTCAATATGGAGAAACTGGCTGTGAAAAATACATGGAGAGATAATGAAACCCCAATTACATGATATAAAAAAGATACTTGTGCACTATTCTCTATGGTCAATGATAACCCACTCGAACTAAAACAGTCTTGTTCACTTTGTTGAAGAACTAAGGTCAATAGTTTATTTATAGTTTATTTAAAATCCTATTTTAGAAAAAAACAGCTTGCTGGTTTTTTATAATAAATGCAATAGAACTAGTGCTGCATGCCCACTCATCAACGTGAATTCAGAAATAAAAGCTTTTAGGTTCCTAAACTGAAACTTTTCTGCCAAAGATCCTTCAAGCTTGAGATATTAAAATTTGAAGACATTGAAACAGACAATGTCTTCAATTACAAAGAATTGACTATCAATTTTGAGTCTGTCTGTGAAGATTAGTGTTACTACTGTAGATTGATTGAACAATGCTTTATTTGTTTAAATTTACTTCTCTTTCTAAGGCCAGATATTATTACCAACTGAAGCAAACATAGTATTTCCCTAATTCAACAGCATGTAATCAAGTTTATAGTGAACCAGCAGTTGAAGCCTGCATAAGGAATTGAACTTCTAAAAAAAGTGAAGTAAAAACATTACATAGAAATCTAGAAGGAACAAATCTCAGTGCATAAAAACAGCTATGAAATAGGAAAGATTACATTCTTTAGGGAAAATAACCTCTCTTTACTATTCTTCCTGTGGTGAACAATGCAGCATTCAACTCTTCACGACTGCTGTTGTCAAACACTCAGTTTCTTTCTATCAGGCTTTTTTCTCAGATGCAAACTCCTGGGGTTGATCCCTCCTTCTCCTCACTGTTTCCCACACTCGGATTTGGTGGCTTCAACTTGGATTTGGTGAGCTTGCACTTCAGGGAATGTTACCTTGACCTTTTCTTTTCTTTTGGACTGCAGTTTTTGTTTCAAACCTCCTGCTTGCCAAATGAATTGCTCTCAAATGGATTTGGGCAGGCCACTGCTCCCTCCCTGATGTCTCGAGTGCCGATTTCTCACTCGGACTTTCCACCTTTGTTCCAGCCCTCCCTTACACTTCATCACTCAGGATTTCTGTTTCTTCATGTCTGAATATATATTATGATATATCAAAGGTCTGAACCTTTTTATCTTACCCAGATACCTGCTAACATGACTACAATACCCCTTTATGGTTCTGGTATGTCCTGAAACCTACACACATTAGATTTTCTTCCTTCACTTTCTTGTTACAGTTTGCATTGCCATTTCCATTTGTCCACCCCACCTCCAACATCTTGTTTCCTTCTCCCCCTTCCTACATTATTGAGCGTTTCTAGCTATAATCCACAGCCAGGCTCGTTTGCCTGCTACAAAGATGATCTCTCCTCCTCGAGTTCTGTTACCCTCCAATAAAACAGCTCACTTCTCCAACTCAGCTGGAACAAATGCCTGTAATACTGGCTGTTTTCTGCTGCCTTTGTCTTCCTCCTTAGATTATCTTATGCTCCTGCCCAGATTTTCTTCTCGTTATAGTTTGCAAAGTGGACATTACATTACCCCTTTTTTTTTCTTATTATTTTTTTAATATTTCATCAACTTAGTCACTGCTGTAACTTTTAAGTATGGACATCATGATTAGGTTTAACTGCAAATAAATTAGAAACTGAAAAAAATTAGCAGACTATTTTTGGAAAAAATTGTCTCCTCCTCAAAAACCAGTTAGGGTTAGTTAGATCGTTTCATTAATTCATACCTCCTGTATTCATATAAAACTTTTATAGACAGGATTCTGCTGACTATAACAGATACACACCTGGAAGGACATATGAATATTCAAACTAAAAATAATAGTCCATATGGCAAATATTCAGTCATTTAAATAAGCTTAAGTGAGAAATTAATGAATCTGAAATCATGACCTACTCTAATTATAATTTTTTATAATAGTCTGAAATACGGCTTCAGGTTCCACCTACACACTGCTAATGACAATCTGTTTTATTTTGTGGCTGGGATTTCTGTTGTTTCAGGAAGCATTCTAACACTCCTGAAACAAGGGGCTCCTCGCAACTGTAAAAAGACATAATTCAATTCTGTTGTGATAAATGGTGAGAGCCTGTACAACGATTAGATGGTCAAATGCTGCAAGTAGCATTTATGAGTCTACTCTCACCTGTTTTATTAATTTTGTGGATTTTTTTGTCTTTTTAACTTATCTTCAGCTATTTGTGTGCGCATTATCTATGCCGTTCCAGCAGAGTGGGATAGAACCTACAAGGCTCAGCTGCAATAGGAATAATAAGAATGGTTACTAAATCTGTCATTAATCTCATGTGAATACAAAGAGACTTTTGGAAACTCTCTGAACATTCTGAAACCACATGCAGTTCTATTTACACAACTTCGAAAAACTACATGGCCCGTCTTCTTTTATATAAAGATGAAGCCACGTCTTATTTGCACTATTGGGGACCAAAAAGAAGCATTTTTCTTGAAATAGAATCTTATGAAGATTCCATCTCTCTAAAGTTAATGAATACTACAAATAGACCCAGATCTTGTGTTTATATTTTATATTGGATCATCTATTATATATAATAACATTATAAAAAATGAAATGTAATTTCCTCTTTTCAATAAAGGATCTATTTTATCACTATACTTACAAGTGAAATGTGAAAATTTCTGCGTGTAATGAAACACCGGTTTCTTCCAAGTTAGACTTCTGTAATTATGTCCACTCATGGAAGTCAGTGGAAAGCTCTGTTTTTTCAGTATTTACAGTGTTTAAACACACTTTAAAATATAAATTCAAATACAATTTCATATATGATATTTTATTCATTTTATTGCTAAGCACCTATCAGATGCAAAGCACTATTCAAATTCAGGGCTTGCTCAGATACTGAAGCTGAATGCAGCATTCTCTTCAGGACACTGTGCACATTTTATGAAACAGTTTAAAATGATAAATTAAGGCTGAGAAACAGAAAAAACCCCGAGCTTGTTTTATGCATACTATAATTAATAATCACAGCTCACTACATTCTTAGGATATGCCTAGTTTAATCTTTGTCTAATTAGCATGCTTCAGGATTAACCTTCAGGCAACATTTAAGCAAAGTCCTTCTTAAGCTGCTACCCTGTACTTCACAAGGTGAAGAACAGCAGCCCCAACAAATTAACACCTATTTTCAACTGAATGTCACTTCACCAATTAAATGAACCCTATGACCTTACTTCTGATACAATTTAGATCCAAAAGTTATTTAACCCAAATCATTAAGGAATGATTGATTTCCAGTAGTCCTCCAGCACAGAAAGGATACACCCATTCCAGTTTAAGTCTCTTGGCTGGTAGTTCTACTTTTGCTTCCAAATTGTAAGATTCCACTTGCTCTTTGGGCATGTACATGGTAACAGGACGTCCACGAAGAAACATTTTTACGTATCCTTCCTCTACAAAAGGTCAGAAATGTTTAATGTTACACAAAAAAAAAAACCATCAGGGGAGAATTTCAGTGTTCCTCCATCCCTTCCCACATGACAGCTTGGTGCATTACAATTACAGAATGACATGCAATCTCAAACTTAGAAATTTAGCAGGGTTCTTTTTTTCCTAAATCATAATCACTAAGCAGAATTTTTTAAAAACATACAAAGTCCCTTTTCCTCCAAATATTCTGAGTAGCAAAATTAGAACTAAACAATGTCATGAAGAACTACAAAACTGAAAGGTCTGAAATTGAAACTTTTTTTTTTGTGAGAAATAATGTTACATTATTACAGTTTTTAAATATTAAAAATGAAGGGGAATACATCAAAGATTACAATTAACGCAGAAACGCCACTTAAATTAATTTTATTTTTTAATCAATGTTTACAGTTGAGCATCAGCATCTAAATTATTTTCCAACACTTAGTCGCATTCTTTGCACCTCAGTGTAAAGATACACTTTACACTTGATACAGTGCTAGAGATACATTCGAAATAAGGAACACAAACAATTAGTAAGAGGAATCATGCTGATGTACATGCAGAGAAGATATGTGCTTTAAGAATTACTAAACATTGAAAAAGGCATGACAACAATGACAGCACATTAAAAGAAAGGAAAATAACATACAGGAGAGAAGCTACAAAAAAATTGCTGACAGAAACATTTCTAGAAGAAAATACTAAAAGTAATGTGTTGAACTGGTAAGAAATATTTTTGGGGAAGAAAAGCAGGGATTAATAACAGATCTGGAAGTACTGACTTGGGGACTTCATGGGGCTTATAAAACTAGGAGATCTGGGAAATGCCATGAAGGTCTGACTAGGACTTTTGGGAAGTGGCAAGGCCAAAGTGAGTCTCCTGTGAACTTCTGATGAAGTTTGTCCAGATTCAGAACGTGCTGGCTCTTGCTGCTCCATCGGCAGATCAAGGGGTTCAGCCTTGTTCACATGCGAATCAAGCAGTTTTGGAGTCAATGACATCTGTAGAGTTACTAGACAGAATAATCATGGGCACAGAGGAAATGGAAGGGCAAAAGTAACAAAAATCATGTAAATGAAAAAAAATTATACAATTTAGGACTGTTAAAATTATGCTATGAATTTTTAAGTACCATTACAACTATACCAATTTTTTAGATTTGAAAACTAAGGCTTTATTTTAATTGGAAATATGCATATGCTACAAATCCTGACTAAATTAATAAAAATTATTGGCTGAACAAATAAACATCATAGCTATGCTGTACTACCTAAATAGATGTGTATTTTGACTTTAGACTAACTCACATGGGAAAGAGATCTACTTGACCTGTCACAGTAAAGTTACAGCTAGGTCTCTAGCTTCACTTACAGAATTCAGACATAAAAGGAAAACAACAGAAAACAATGCTAAAAAGAAGTGATAATAATGGTGAAATAATGATGACAGAAGATTGGAAGTTCAAGATGCCTGTTGAAAATGACAGAATACTGGAATTGTTTTTAGAAGTCTACTCCAATAGATTCGTATTGGAAAATAAAATAGAGGGTAGAGCATTAAATAGCAAAGCATTACAGCACTATTTGTATGCGCATGCAGCATCTATTTAATGAGCTTGAAACACATGCCAATACTGCTGATGCTGATGTACTGGAAGTCAACAGATTTTCAGCAGTGACAACCACTGACTTATCAAAGACTGGGAATGAAGGGAAGTTTAATTCACTGAGCTGCTTTTCTCACCTGAAGCTTACGGGACTCGTTAAACTTGCATTTAGCCATCTACAGTGGAACTATTTGACCTGGTCACTCAAGACTAGGAAATAGCAAGTATATACTGGCAAGTATAGTAAACAATATCAAGCATGTTATACCAAGTATATAAATTATGCCTTCTGAATGTGCATGTGTCTCTCTCTGCTAACCATAAGGAGGAACTTAGGCTGGCTAGGTCAGGCACAGGGCACAGAACTCATATATGTATTTATTTCTAACTTGGAGTAATATTAGTTCCACCTCCACTCATTTTTATTCCTTATCCAAATACATTATCTACATAATCTTCATCCTTTGCTTTCTACTTTTCTTAAGTAAGCTTTTAAGACAGAGAAGTTCTAAATGCGAAGATATAGATGTAAAGACAGACAATCATCAAACTACAAAGACAGACCAAAGGTGAAACTTTAAGACAAATGTATCTTTTACATCTGCAGTTTTATAAATTTGAAATTGTTGCAAAAATTAACAGTTGCTGAACTAAAATAAAGCACATGAATGCCAGTAGGATCTGCAAAGGAGACCACCACTGACTGCAGGTATAGATTTGTACAAAGAATAGAGGTAGAGACTCTCTAAAAGACTTTGCCTCAAGAACAAACATTTTTTGCTTTGTGAAATTTTACATTTATTGCAAAGCTGAAAGATGCTGATTAGTGGGAAAACTGTTAGGATATAGCTATCTCTAAAAAAGCAGATATATCTGTGATTTATAGCACAGATATAAACATGCATCCAAAATGTGCATATTTACACTATAATTTAACTAAAGCTTTAGAAACCAATATGATCTGTTTGCCATATGTAACTCTGCTTTATGACATTCAGCAAAAAGCACCGAGAAATTAGTTGGAGGCCTAGGTCTGTTTATTCAACATTCAGAAAAACTACAGTCTACTCAGTAAGAAAAAGCAAGGGAAAAACCAAGGCTTCTATGATCATGTTAGGCTAACAGCGAAACAGCCAACAAAAGGGCAAATTCTATACGCATTTCAGCAGAAGTGCAGAATGCCGTTTCAAACACAGTGAACATCCACGTGTTGCCATATAGCTCTCTCAACATTTTTCTTTCTAATTCAAATTCTTGAGCACAAGTCCACAGGAATGTAAATTATAACCCATTATTATGATTAAAGTGCACCTGAGGGTTATAATTCAGTAGACCGTATGATAAATGGTACAATATTTTTGTTTAATTCAAAAGAACTAGAAAAGTTTTAACGTTGCAAAATGCGTGCAAGTTGGAGAACAGCTGTTTACACAAAGAGCTTTTATCCCACCACAACCATTTTGCTTCGAGAGCTATGAGGTTTTGGAAGTGAAGCCTACCTTTGCAGTGTGTCACACGGCGCTTCCCTTGTGATTACAGAGACAGAGACAGAAGGGCTAGATAAAGATGTGTTTGAATACAATAAACTCACTAAATACCTGCTCTACAGGCTGTCCAGTCGTATTCTGCTGCAGGCTAACCTGGGGCTTGAAAAATCACTGAGCCATACATTGGGGAATTACCTTCTAAACCCTTTTCTTCAGTTAGGGGCTCTGTTTAGTTCTACCATTAAAATACTAGCTTAAGCTCCATTATGCAACTATATACTTAAGTATAACCTTCTTAGAAAAAAATTATTAAATTCAGTAGGCATTTGTCCAGGTAAGAAGGACACCTGTGTAGTGTCTGTAGTGTCACATCTGTTCAATTACTTATCTTTACCTATGGGAAAAATGTCAAAAGTAAAAATATTCCAAACACTTTTGCTTACATGGTGTAAGGGAAGGAGAAATGTTAGGCAGGGAAAGTACACTCTGTGCAAATCAGAAGTTTTCTTTTTCTAAACCAACAGTTTTCGTGAAGGGGCCATGAACTGTCATTACACTGTCACAAGAGACTTAAGTGCTTACTTAGTTTCATGTACTATTGACTTCAAAATCAGTTACACTAAACCTCAAAGTATGGCTTAAGAGCTTTGTTGGATGCTGATCAGTCATGGCAGTAAACAAAAGATCTTAAACTTTTTCAGCTTAATGTATG
Source organism: Grallaria varia (assembly GCA_013396735.1). Lineage (NCBI taxonomy): Eukaryota > Metazoa > Chordata > Aves > Passeriformes > Formicariidae > Grallaria > Grallaria varia. Next base: position 232,286 of record VWZG01012327.1, read on the forward strand.
ATTACTGTCACAGAACTAGGCATAAAAACAATTATGACATATCTGATAAATCAACAGGGCTTTTTTCCTTCCTTATTTTCTTAAAGATTTATTTCAGTTGTCCTTGGTTTTTCAGAACAAAAATAACTGCTATATATACTATTCAGCTCCATGTTTTTATTGAGATTTTTCAAAAGTTTTAACTGTCTAATGACAAGGACAAACTCTCATTAAGGACAAAACCTTCATTAAATCAACTTTTTCACTTTCAAAATCTTTTAACAGGGATAATACCTAAGTAGGAAAACATTGAAATGCTTTTCAAATTAAAGATAGACTACGAAAACTGTAGTAACAAAACACCTTTTTATTTGCAATTTGACCAATTATAGTACAAGGCATTGGGACAGATGTGGCATTCTTTAACAGTTCCCTTTTATGATTAAATTAACATGACAGCATCATAGCTGGAACTTTGCATTGCTTTAATTACCAAGACCTTAACACTGCTTTGAAAGGGAAGAGATATGTGAGGTAAGAAAACATGGCCTTTTTTGTCTTTGTCTTCTTACAAAGAAGCCCAACTGTAAAATAAACCTATTGGGTCAATAAAAACTAGAGCAAACTGATCAGCTTGCTAAAAACACATCATCATCAGCCTGTAAGTATCACATTTAGACTCCTAATCATAGTTTCTAGGCATCCACAGAAGTGGGAAGGGGAGAGGAAAACCCAAACAAAAAACCCTAATACATTATTACAGTTGTTATCTGCTTAAAAAATTTAAAAGTTCCTACCTGCACTGAACATTGGTTCCTTCGGTTTGCTGTGAAAATAATGAAGAAATTACTACTTAGAAAGCATGCACATACATTATGTATATAAATGTATCAATACAATATAAAAATAAAAAGATAATATAAAATATGTAAAATATTTTTTGTATGTATAAAAATACTTTTTCAACTAAATTATTTACAAGATAAATCCCCAGGCAGACACAGTTAAAACCAGTAAAAACTGTGATGCCTTGATGTCAGTTAAAACTTTTACATTCCATTCTCCTTACGTTCTCAAAATCATAGATTTTCTTTCACTAACTAGCAAATTCTCTTCTTCTGCAAAATTAGTCCAGTTACAGGAGAAACAAGAACTCCTCATGAGCAGCTGCATAATTTTTAGTTTCCAGTCAGTGAGGTCTGTTACTCTAATGCAACCTGTAACTGTAATCAAAAGCCAGGTATACATTCTTAACTTGAACATCTCTTTGCATATGTGGAGCAAGTGAGGGCTTACTGTATCACTGTATGTGGGGGTGTTCTTGTTCTCTCTGGATTTAAGGACCAAACCAAAGTTCAAAGCCTGCTTTTCCAAAGAGTTCACAGAAAACATGGAACCACCCAGTTGTTTCTTGGCAGAAGACAATACTTGTTAAAACACAAAAAGCATGCAACCATGATTCAAATGTCGTCTCTTTGTCACTGCACTGCTGCCTGGAAGACAACAGGAAATTGGTTTGGCTTTTTGTTTTGGGAAAATATTTAGGAAAACCTGAGGGAAAAATACATAAAGTGTGTTGAGAAGGAAGAGGCAGAAAAGCTGAGAAGCGTTCTGGGTAGTACTGCCCTGGCCAAAAGGGAGGAATGTTAGTCAAGAAATGCCAGTCATTTGTTTTCTTTCTCCTCTGCCCCTGTAAATCAAACTTAAGGGTGTTGTTTCCGAAGAAGCATGAAAGGGACACAAAGCCATACTATATAGGTATTTTTAACTCCCAGTTCCACTTTTTTTTTTTTAATCCAATAAAAATTTTGAAATATCGGATTACTTCTGTGTGTTTCTTAGGGTGATCCCAAAAGCACTGAAAGCCCTACAATTCTGATGGAGAAATGCTGAAGCATGATGTATTCCTAGAGCTTGATGCCATCTCCACAGCCACTCCTAGATTGCAGTGGTCAGATAAGGGGAAACAAAAAAAACCTTGGATTTTTGCACATAGCTTCTTTCTAAGCATAAAATATTCTCTCTCACAACAATAGAAGTTGTAGCAAATAATTCTACAGTATGTTTCCTTTTGCCTTAGTTTGTCAGTTATGTTGAGAATAATACACTTACATCATGATAAATCCAAACCAAACTATTTCTGATTCTACTCCTGATTTAGCAACTTTCCATAAAATCAGTCTTCATAATAATCATGCATCAAAATTCATGCTTCAAGCTGGCATACACAGCCAATGTCATCTATATAAATAGCATGATATGTAGCCATTGTTAACACCAAGATGAACGTTTTCTCTTGCAAATGAAGATACTTTTAGGAAACAAAAAACTTAATGGGATGGAGCACTAGTCAGAAATGCTGCCATATTAGAGACAAAACAGTTCCTAACTCTGAACAGACCATGCCAGCTTATTCAAGCTAATCAAGCTAATGTGAAAGGCTGATTCATGACAGTAATAAAGCAAATCGTGTACTTTCTAATTATACAAACCCTAACCAGACACACAGCTCAGAGTTCTGGTTACCCTTTTTCATGGACTTGAGTCACATCCTACTTATCTAACCCTCAGGAAGGCTTTACCCCTGGCTCATAACCACAGGGAGTTGGGACACTTTATAGTAGCATGGGAGATTATGCTCATCTCCTTATTCCTTATGCTTAAAGCTTCTTAAAAGAGCTTTCTATAGCATTCTGGTTTTGCATAACAGCCTAGAACTCTATAGTTTCAAAGACAATAATTTCACAATTGTCTTTTTAGATTCATGCCGTGCATTCTGCTTTAAGCTTCATCTAAGAACCACCTTAATTCTAAGAATCATAGAATAGAATCATAGAATATCTCAAGCTGGAAGTGATGCAAAGGGATCACGAATACGAAGACTGAATAGATGGCTAGGTTAATACTCTCTTCCTCACCCTTTCACACATACAGTTAGCTTTCAGAGAAAAGTCTTAGCCCCCAGCAAACAGAATCATCATCATTTGCCTTCTAGTCCCATGACTCTTGCTTTATATTTTGCATGGTGGCCCAGCTGCAAGAGGAAGCACAAGTCTTTAGCCATAATAGGTTAAGGACACTCTTCAAGGAGATAAAAGCTGGGGTGCTGAACAGCCTCAGGCTGCATGAGACAGAAATGAGGGAACACTGTCTAACCATACAGTGATTGTTTACACAGCAATAGCAGCATCACTAGCTCAAGTTAAGGCAACCTAACACACATTTTCAGTTAGTTCCTTGGGATACTTAAGCATTGCATCACTTGTGTGCTAGACCTCCTCCCCGAGTCCTAAGTGAGTGATTTCTGATCAGTGCTGTTGCTCAACCCTTTGTGGCCTAACAACTGCAGAATAACATAACCATTGAGTTTCTCTTAAAATAGTACGAAAAAAAAAATGCATCCGAAGTACTGTGGTCAACCTTAGAGCAGAAACAAAACAATTTTGCAGATAACCATTATTTTGTTGTAATGTTTTTATTTCTCAGTTATTTTGAAATCAATTTTCAAGTGTACAGTACATCTGTGCAGCTAGTAGAAGTCATAGCTTTCCTTAATTTAAGTGAACAATCTAATTGATATTCTCACCTTATCTCTTTAGTAGCTTTAACATATAACTAATTTCAGATAATCATCACCTTAAATAGGTAGCAGGATCAGGGATCTATCCCTAAAACAGACTTTGCAAAGCACCATATTATATTTAGATTTTGATGAGTAGATCTTCCACTGCACAATACACACTGAATTCACCTTTTGGCCACATGGTCTAATGAAATTTTTCATATGAGATAAAATACATAGAGCAAGGGCATTGAAGGATCATGTGTGTTTGTTAAAACTTTTCCAAAAACTACAGTAAACTTTCACAGTAAATTGGAAAAGCAATGAGATTCACCACTGGGAGGTGAAATATTCTTGTTCATATTCCAGAACCAAGTCTACCTATCTCATTATAGAAATCTAGTTTTTAAACTAAAACTTTCTGTAGGAAATCTGTTTGCAGGAGACAGGTTTGTTGTTTTTTTTAAATCAATGAGGCCACAGCACAAGGGCTGTTGCTGTAATTTGATATGTGCGAGAGAGTAGGGAGTTAAACATAGATGCAAAATAAAAAGTAAAGCCTTAGAAAAAATTCAACCACTTCAAGACATCAATACAGAAAACAGCAGTTCCATGTTAATGACTTCACTTAGGCAAAGCAGCTGCATGAAGTTACGCACTATTGCAACACTTCACAGAATTTGCAGCTTAAATTAAGAGCGAGCTGTTTTCTTAGCAGTCCCTTCACTGGTCATTAGTTTTTTTTCCTTAGTTTGCCTTTTAAAACTTTCAGGGTCACTTGTCCCTAAGAGTGTTGATTTTTGGTTTGCTGATTCAGATGTATGCAGGTATACATTCTCTGTGCTACAAGGGTTTTGAGATGTTTAGAAACAATTTTGTCCGACTCTGCATATGCAGAAAGAGACATGGCTCCTAAGTAATCTAATAAAAGACTGATTCTCTTCTCAAAAGTAGTAATTATTTATGGATATTATGTAGTGCTACAGTTAATTTGTTTTTCAGTTATATTTCAGTATTTTAGAAATTTTGAAGTACAAAAGTCTTAGAAACAAAACCAAACCCACACATACTTAGTTGTGTGTTGTTTATAATTATGTTACATAAAAAATTATGGAAAAAAATTCAGATGCTGAAATCAAGTCTAAGTTCCATAAGTACCAGAAGCCCCAGTCCCATGGAATTCTGTTGGCTTCTCAAAACTTCATTCACATTCATAGATACTTAATGCCAAGAAGATTTTTAGACTGTCTAAATTTTTAGTTTGTGTAATTATTACATCTTCCTTGGTTACAATTTTATAACCTTTTCTGTGATAGTATTCTAAATTTTTTTCATTATTCCTATGATTTGCTAAGCCTTTCACAGAGTCACAGAACGTGTAAGGTTGGAAGGGACGGTGTTTTGTAGGAACCTCCTGGACTGTTTGTGCTTTGTCATGTTGCTTCTCCAGCAGATGCCAGGATAGTTAAAATCCCCCACAAGAACCAGTGCCTTTGACTTTGAAGCTGCTTCAAAGCTGCCTGTAAAAGGCCCCATACACTTCCTTCTGCTCAGGTGGCCTGTAGTAAAGAGCCACAGTGTGTTGTCCCTACTACTCTGCCCTTTTATCCTAACCCATAATTTAGAATAACTTTCACAAAGTTTGCACACTTGCTGTCTTGCTTCATAACTGAAAACATTAGCCAGAAAACAAGCTATTAATAATGTAATCGCTCTTATTTGGGCTGTCAATTAGGTCACAACCAGCTCAGTCACTCCTTACATCAAGCAAAGACGCTGAAGGGATGTAAAGGATGGAATGTTTTGTGCCACACCACTGACTCATGAGCAGCCCAATGACTCCTATGCCCAGACAGAGTGGGTAAATTACATTATTATGCGATCTTCATTAACAGCATGTTTTTATGGTCACATAATCTGTGAGACAGTGGAACAGTACCATAAACACCACTTCTTGCACAGGAAACTGCAATAGAACAGGTCAGCTGAGATGGCCAAGACTAAAATCTGTCTAGGAAACACAGGAAAGAACCATTTGACCTACACTGACAACACTGACAAACCTCAATGGAACAGCTATTTGTTCACGGCCCTCCTAAGCCTGGAACCCTTGCAACAAGACCTTTTCTTTGCACTGTCAGCAGTACACGGATGCAGTTTCAGAGCTGCACAGAGAAAGGCATTGCTTTGCTTCGCTTCTTTGGGTACCACTTACATGCAAGCCCCAACCTTGACTGACCTTTAATCTGGCCCTCAGATGAGGCAGTCACAGCTCGGAGACTGGCTGGGCATCAGTCTACATGTCTACATACGGCATGTGGTGAGTGATTGCTTTCCAGCAATTGTGTCTTCTTCCTCTTTCCTTCACTTTTCAAACTACCTTTATCTTGGCTTACAAGTTTTCTCACCCTTGCTCTTCCTATTCTCTTCCCTCACCCCACTGGAGAGAGGGAGTGAGTGGCTGTGTGGTATTCAGCTGCTGCGTGGGGTCAGTGCACCACAGCAAGGATCTTGAGAAGTCAGGAATATGAAGATGAAGGGAAACAACTAAGATACTGGAAAAGGCATGTGTAATAATTACTAACTTTCCTGGGAAACTCTAGATTCACACACTGTTTATAGTTCAGAAAGAACACAAATAAATTTAATCTAAATATGAAAACCTGCTTTATTTGAAATGTTTTAAAATATATTTTCCAACTGTGGAACTTTGTAAAAAAAGAAAGCTCCTGATGTTTGCTAAACAAGAGAAACTAAGTTCCCTAAAGAAATTAATTTCATTGTTAGAGCAGTAGGCAGGGAAAGGAGATAGATTTTAGATAACATTACCTTTCACTGTTCTTTTTACCACTAGATGAACTGCTGGTGGAACCAGTGCGGTTGCGACTCCCTTTGGAATCTCCATAGCTTTCCCTCCGACCTCCTGGGGACACACGCTCAGCTGAACTGGTTCTCTTAATGGTGCTAATAAAAAAAGGAGCAAGTTTTACAGTGGTACTTTTAAAAGTACATATGTCTATGATAAATATATTTTGAGAAATGTATCAAGTAGATTGTTGACTCTAAAAAATAGCTACAACTTTGTTTTTATTCATAACTTGATTTGTTAAAGAGCCTGCATAAGAGTTTTGCTAGGTACCTGGTGCAACAGAAAGAAACATACTGCTTTATCCTTCATCATAAAATAGAAGATGGGCTAAATAAATTTTACAAAATAAGCTGCAATATCTATTTTTCAGGTCACATTTCAAATCTCTGACTACTACTCCACACTTCTGAACTTTTGGATTCTCTTAACCAGAAGTGAAAAACTTAAAGCATATTACCTGACACCTGCAGGAAGACTACAGAGAATGCCAGAATTAGGTCAAAATTCAAACACAAGCAATCTAGCTTTGAGTCTTCATTCAGTATCAATTATTCTGTAGTTCAAAGCTAGTTTTAACATGCTCCAAACTGCAATTAATAGTGAACTAGCCTGCATTTTTTTTGTTAGCTTGTCAAAAATGTATGCTTCCTACTTACATGTAGGAATAGATTAGATTTCCCACATCTCCTGACTGGGTATTTTTCAAACGCTTAAAGCTCACCTTACCCTCTCACTCTTCAACCATCCTTCCTGCCAAGATAGCTATCAGGGAGCTCTTGTGAGACTTTGTGGCACCCCTTAGACATCCACCTCTCTCTGATGGAAAAATGTGAGCCAAACACAAGCAGTGTGACTTAGCAAATTAAGAGATGCACACTCAGAGCTTACACCTCATAAGAGACAAATTATTGTGATTATTTGTTAGTCCAAAGCACTTCTCCCTAAAGCAGCACTTCCTAACAGGAGGGGGAGCAGTTAAGGATGAGGCTCCAGTGTGGGTGATTCTTCTCAATTTGCTGCACTCCCTTTGCAGCAGAAAGGCTCGGGCAGCAGGACCGGACCGGGGCAGGAATCACCTGCAGCTGAACGACAGGGTTCAGTGTCAGGGCCCCATTTCCCTCCCACTCCAGTCCTGTGCTGTTTTCTCCCCTTCAAAAAGCAGAAGAAAATGACCCCTTTACCCATAACATCCCCATACTAAATAACTACCTTCAGCAGCTCTCTCATCACATAAACCATGAACACTAATAATTGCTTTCAAGTCCACAGCTCTCTACCCAAAACCCAACCCCAAGCTCCATCCCTCTGTGAAAGAACTTCAGTTCTTTTTGTTCTTGCTCCTCCAAGGCCCAGTCTCATCCTGTCACATCTTCTATCATCCCCAGCCATCTCCCCCTTGACCTCCAAACACACCCAGGGATGCTCTGCTCATCTCAAGCATCTTTGAGGACTACTCCAAACCTCCTCATCAGCCCCTAACAACTATCCCTACCCTGTTATCTCAGCCAGCTCCTCTGGCTCTGTCCCACTTTATGTGTGATGTAAGCTGCCTCTTCATAACAAAAGGAAACAAGAGAGACTTTTCTGTCTGGTCAAAAAATGCTCAGCTTATCAACCGTACACTACCCTTGATACACTTTGTTATTTTGAGAGTTTTATAAATACATTTATTCCTGCTGCCTCATGTCTTTTTACCAGCAAGAAGGGAAATGTTTCAACACCTCAGCTGAGGCTCACCCGAACACCCGAACTAGAGTCTTTCTGCAAAGCAATTGTCCTTCTGTAAAGAAGGCAGATCCCATCCAGGGGCAGATCTGCAGAGCTGATGCATGTTAAGATGCATCTCAGGCAGCCTGACAAAAAAAACCTTCTGGAACATGCGATGGTAGGACAGATGTTCGGTGCTGCATTCTTGTAATAAAAACAAGCTTCAAATGATTAAGCTGAAGTTAAAAAAAAAATTGTGTTTCTGTGGAGAAAGCAACATAAGAGACCAAGCAGAATGCAAAATTACACACAGGCACAGAACAAAACACATTCACAGGGGAAGGGAAAAGGCAGCAACAGGAATATAATTGTCTTAATTTCAGAAATATGTCTCCTACACTAGCCTAACATTACTCAAATCATCTCAATGGAAAATGCATGAAAAAACCTTCACTAGTAAATTAAAGAACAAACTGTTACCATTTAACTGTTCTCCTTGCATCTCATAATATCATCCAGTTTAAACTACTCCAGTTAAAAAATAAAGCCTCTATACTGAAAATGTTTATCCAAATAAAATAGCTTTATTAGCATGAGTCCTTCCATTATTATAAAGTGTAATTGCAAAAACATCCTCTCTGTGTGATTTTGCAGGATCAAACCTTTATTTTGGCATCTTTTCCTGGTTAAGGAAATTTCAGCGTAGGCTGATGTTGATGCATATTTTTCTGGTTGAGCAAAAGAGGCATCAGCCTACACCGAAATTAAAATTAAGGAAATTATCAAATTATACTAATCTTAGAAAAAATGTAAGGCACAGAAGCAATTTGAAACTAATTTTAATGTGCCTTGGGTTTTATTTTTATAGCTATCAACATTCAAAAGATTAACTAGTGGATAAAAAATGAAAGGGTGGGACTAAAACTTAGAAGTGTAATTCTATTTTCTTTCTGAATAATCAAGTCTCATATCAGTACAAAAACTACTTCTACGCAAGTACAAAATTATTCTACACCCTTTTGGCTTACATCCATTACTGCTTAAACTAATTAGTAATGCTATCTTCTGACAACATTTATTTTAAACCTTCAACAACAACAACAACAAAAATCCAGTGAGAAGTATTAGGAGGTGGTTGGAAAAGAGGATTATAATTCCATTATATTAACTCAGTTTTGGCATATACACATTTTGGTAGCTATAGTGTTAAACACCAGTGATTATATCCATGGCTACAGCAGATATGCTGTCACTTGAGAAGGAATTTAAAATTACAGAAAATATTCACTTAACTTACAGGTTTCTAAGAGTATAACTGGATTCCAGAATTTGACTTCTACATCAGTAATATGAAAGGAGAGCTTTTTCAATTATTTAAAAAGATATCATTCAGTAACACAATTTTTAACTTGTTTAAGACAGCAATGTGGTCTAACTCCCGTATAATAAAAATTATGTTAGTATGAGATAATGCAGATATGATCACTGACATTACTAAGTTTTGCAATGCATTTATCAATGAGGAGAAAGGTTTAAACATGTACTTGTGAAAATGTTAAAAATGGCAATAATAATTACAGTTCTATTGTGTTAATGCTTGCACTAAAACAGCCACTTTCTATGTGTTGAATCGAAATGGAAAGGAAAAACAACTGAACTTCAACACTACAAAGCTATTAAGGAACCCTCACCTTAGAGCAGGTTTTTTCAGTTTGCATGCATTGAGAAGATTCACAGACCTGCTTAATCCAGGTTGAGAGGTGCGTAAACAAAGCAGAATAAAAAGTGAATGCAACAATAATATGTGGAAACAAGACATTTACAAGACTTACATTAAAAGACATAATTGCATGCTTTCAAGATATGAAGCCACGTGCAAGAGTAAACAACACGGTGCTTATTGACTCAGATGTTTGATCATTTCAAACCATACATTTAAGAACATCAATGTATCTTTGAATGACAAAATCTCAGCAGTGTCCCAACAGACTGACCATTTGTAAAGCACCTCAAAATTAAAATAAAATAAAAATTGAAGAGGCTATCTGAAGAAACAAGACAGATGATCCAGCTAGAAGACAAAGACTATTAAAAAAAAGCAACAATAAAGACAAGAAAATAAATCCTCATATCTGTATGCATATATACATAGCACGCACGTTTCAGGTGGTTGCATTACTGAATTGTGATGAACAAATCTGGCCAAAATGAAAGAAACATATACCTAATTACCAAAACTATTTGGGAAAATATAAAAGCTTTTTATTAAGAGAAATTAAAAAACAGCACACAATGCTCTTAAGACAGTCACTGATTATATTAATATTTTGAAACTTGTCTAGCACTCATTCTGACCCCCATTTAAATCAATTAGAATAAATTCAGGAATAACATATGACTTTAATTTCATTATGCCTTTGAGCAAAATGCACTAATAACTTTAATTGTCAGAGATACTGTGAAGTGGCATAATAGTTTTGCCACCCGAAGTTCAATGGAGAGAGATTTCTTTTTTAATTTATATTCTGATTATTTTAAAACATTTTCTTTGAGAGTCAAGTGTTAAATAGAACACTTAATTGAAGGTTTGATTTAGTTTGTGTGTGTGCCAGTTACAAACCATTGCTGCCCTCAGAACAGAACACAAACGTTAATTCCAGGCGACTGAACAATTTCCTAGGGGCCATGTGTTTAGAGTTTAGAAGAACAGGAATTTATCATATTAAAGTATTTTATTCTCCCTACAAACAAAGCTCTTTATGTTTTCTTTGTTCCTGCTTCTTCCTTTTGATCTCCACTGTCAGAGTTTTGCACCATTGTAATACTTTGCAGTCTGCTGGGGGAGAAAGAATGCCTGATTGTCTCCTTTTGAAAGGCAATGTATGTGCTAGCCTGCAGCCTGCAGCAGCATCCCTACTGGGAAAGGTACTGTCTGCATTCTACTCCCTTAATTTTTTTTTCCCCCTTTTTGACCCTCAGCTCTTGAAAACAAAGCTATCCTAGATGAGTCACAAAAACCCTAGATTTTAATAGGGAACACAAAACACTACTACTATACGCTGGCCAAATTCCAAAGAAAAATTTAGTGCTAAGCAGCAAACCACATTACATGCAAAAGGAAGAGCACAGAGGGAAGGGAAAGTTCTGCTCATGATATGCTAAACTTGTCTTGTTTGGAATGAAAATATCAAATACTTGTTCTAAGCTCAAAGTCCAGAATAAAGCTATGGCAGCATTCAGAAAGCTGGTACTCAAAATAGTCTATACACTTTTACATCACAAAATTGGTAAATATATTTAAATTAAAATAAAATCCTATTATCGAAAGTATTTTGTGAAGATAACGTGGAAACACCTTACACAGGCAATTTTGACTGTGTATCTGTGTCAGGTGATTGTTTGGCCCTTCTTAAAATCACTTCAGTTCTTTGTTAGCTGGCTTGTTTCTGAAGCTGCCCAACTGTGTTCACATGGCCCCCACCACCTGAGTGTGGCACTGCCGTTGGTGCTCAACCAGAATTTTTGGTCCCAGGATCACCAGGCTTTCTATCTTGCACTGTATTAACACCATGTACTTTTATAATCCAATAGATCTGTGTTCTAGATTTGTGGTTTTGCTCTATTCAGGTTATTTCATTCCTTCCTTAACTTGGATAATTGGGTATTGACTATATGAGATCTGAATGCTGAAGGGGGGTTTGATGCCCTCAATTCTAATTGAAGTCAGAATCAGCTGAGGTTACTCAATGCTTTGTAAGATCTGGATCTAATTATCACATTAAACCCTATAACAACCTACTGATATCCAGAGATACACGTTTTACATATGGAAAAGCAATATGCATAGGGGTTAAATGATTTGCATAAGGTCATCGACAGAGTATGTGGCTGAACACAAATAAAAGCCTGCTAGTTCCACCCTTTCAGCCTGGAGCCTTTTTTATTACCTCCAATTTTATACTCCTGCCAGAATTCATTTCCATTTCAAATATTAAATGGAAATTCAGAATATGTAGTGAACTCTGAACCACATCTCCTTGGTAATCCAGTGAGGCAGATAAGCCATATACCAACCTGTGGGATCACATGGGTTAACCAACACCTTTAATACAGTTATTGTATGAAATGAGATTGTGTCTGCAGATGTACCAATAAATACATCCATTTCTAAGCAGTGGAATGTACGGATGCACACTTAGTACCCACACAGACTGTTTGCATATATTTACATAAATAATGCACAACATCCTGTTTCAAGGCACAGACATGTCATTTCAATTCATACACTCCACCTAAATTGTGAAAGTATCAGAGAACAGAGGAATCAGAAATTATTTGACTGTAAGCCCACTTTTCGTATGGCAGTTCAGCAAAACATTTGTGAAGGACTCCATCCACTTGACTTTTCTCTTGAAAATATGGTCACAGGTAAGAAAAAAAAATGGAATATGGTATTTTCTACTACAGTAATCCTATGAGATATTTGTCGATCCCAACAGCAGACCAAAAGTTTAGAAGATGACTCAGCAAGAAATAGTTTTTTTCCTTTTTTACTGTTGTTTTTAACTTTTCCTGTTCAAATATTATCTTTCTTCATATTTTGAAGAACTTCAAAATTGTCAATTCTGCACCTATGTTGTACAGGCAAGCTACTAAAAGCACCCAAGCAGAAAGTAAGTTTTAAAACATCTATAAGCACTTAATACTATTTAGAGCTGCTGTGCCTCATGACTATATTTTGAACACAAGAATACCCACACTACAAATTAGCTGTAGTTGTGAGATCAGTTTATAAGAAAAGAGCATTGCTTAGCAGACATCAGAACTAAAAAAAAATCATTCAAAATTTCACACCATCTATAAACCGTGCAACACTGAGAGAAGCTTCTAACAAAAAAAAAACAAGTCCTACCCCTTGAAAAAGGAAACTATTTGATCATTTAGATGTATTTCCATTACTGGTTTATGCATAAACACATACAGTTCCTGAAGGAAGAAGGGCCCATTATAAATCTGTGAATGAATTCATCCTAATGGATGCATAATGAATTAGTCTACCTGACTGTTTACAAGAAAGCTAGTTGGAACACTTACTGTATCATCTTTGAATACTGAGTATGTTGAACACTATATACTGTAAAGCCATGAAATCCCAGCATTTATTTTAAGGTTCATTATCAAGTGATTAGGGAATAATTAACAAAAAAAAGTTTTGTACAGTAATTCACTGGTGAGGCAGGTCCTTATCATTCTACTTTCTTCCTCCTGAAGTATATTTATAGGCAAGGCCCAGAAATACGCTTTCATATAATTTGATTAAAGTAACATTAAAGAACAACATTTGCATATTAAAGACAATCAATACAGCATTTTAGAGCATTTGGAGGGAGCAGTAATTCCACAGCACTTGAACTTACAAATTGCTTTTTTCAGGACATGGAGTAACCCTGCTCTCCTAAGCACTCTTAATAAGTGTCCACCTATTTCAGCAAAACTGCCCATGTGTATTTTTTCTTTTCCAAAACTGAATATCTATTTTCATGCTGCATATTTAAAGCACATTCAGGCTAGCTTCTTCAGCAAAGAGAAGGGACAAAGCGTAACAAAACTACAATAAATATTTACCCTGTGGAAGAATTTCTCATATAGGAACCAAGGATATCTAAAAATACACCCTAATGATGCTCCATAAGGACTTTCCCACTGGCACTCTGGGTATCCAGCCTGCCCATGGGTCACATGGAAGGGCTGCAGGGTGTCACTTACCTACACAGATCTTAAGCTAGGATAATGCCTACAAGCAATACCAGATGGACCACCTGAATTACATAAAGGACTCCCAGAATAGAGAAAGCACAAGTATGAACCTGATCTGCACTTCACTCACCCTACTCTGGAGCAGAAAGTCCTATGCTGAACATTAGAGAACGAGCATAGAAACTCAGGAATCACACCCTCTGTACACAGGTGAAGTCTGCCAATGCCTGTGCTCCCACGTGTTTTAGAATTACTCTTGAAACTTAATTAGGGAGAATGAAATTACAAGAATTCTTAAGAAAAAATAATTTGTAAAGCATGTGCTTTAAAATTCTGCATATACAAAACAGTAATCCTTTTTAAACATTAATAAATTTTGTTGTTGAAAAGGCAGTTCCTTCACCTGTTTTCAAATTTCTGATAGTGGAACGGTTTAGAAGGTATTTGCTTTCCTGCTCTTATCTTAAGGGCCTATTTTGCCCAACCTGACAAAACCTACAGCTGCAGTGAGCTCCAGCTCATAAGAGCTCACAGGAGTTCATTTCTGCGACACAAACAATATATAATCCCTTCTCTATAATAACAAAACCTTGAGTTTTCTGAAAATCAGTCCCCTTCAACACAGTAAAAAAGTTACCATCTCCTCTTTAAGAAAAAATTCTCTTTACAAGAGAGACCTTAGATCCCAGCAGGTTAATGCTCTCATCTCTACAACCTGCCCTTCTCAGAGCTGGCAGCATCATCATTCCAAAAAAGATGAGGATGACATACAAAAGAAATGTACAAAAACGCAAACCTCCACACTACTATCTTTTACAGGCAACCCATGCAGCAGATCAGCACCACAATAACTAACACATATAACTTGCTTCACCCAATCCATTCCGTTCCTTATAACCTAGATGTGTAAAACATTTAGCCTACTTAAAAACAACTACACACAAAGCAAATTGAGACAGAGCAGTAATTTTTAAAAGGACTTAAATACAAGCTGATGGCAAGATATCTAAAGATGGATGTTTTCATTTGCATAAATATATGCTGGGCGTAGAATTTTCCTCCTCCCCAAGATGCTTCTAATACTGCACATGCAGTTCCTGTGATAATCTTTCAAGTGAGAGAAATCACCAAAGGTAACATACTGATTTGTAATGATAGCACAGTTTCACCGTAGGCTATGTATTTTCTACTAGCTAGTAAAAGAATTCTTACACTCCTTTTCACATCAGGTTGGGCAACAGCACAGTGGAAATGCTTTATTCTCTCTATGCTAGCCACTACTAGCAAGAAAACAACACAAACCAGTAATACCAAGCATTGTGCCTTCTTTCAATACTCACAGTAAAAACCTTAACTTTAATTAGAACGAATAAATTTAAAGCCTCTTAGAATGAAATCCATCTCCTTTTCTTTCTAAACCAATTATTTAGACTGCTGCTTTGCAAGTAGGAAAAGCTACATATCCAAAAGGTTAAAAGAGGAGCTATAGCATATTTTCAATTCTGTGGTTATAAGGTTTCTCATAGATGCCTACCTTTTTGCTGCTGGTGAAACAGTCTCCTTTCTAGTTCCTGATGGAGAAGGTAAAGATCCACTTGGTTTCTTTGGTAACACAGTTCCATTATTAACTGTAGTCCTTAAAGGCAGGGTTTGTACCAGTGGTCTTGCTGCCAGAGAAAGATAAGATAAAATCACTGTTTTCATCTGCTTTTCTGCATTTTTTCCTCAGCAAACTACATTTGAATACTTTAAATTATCTACAAAGTGTGCCATTTTTGTTTCACCATTGCCAAATTCAGCACAAATGAGGGGTTTAGCAATGACAAATTTATTCTTTTTATGACTAATTATTTAATCATCATCATCATCATCACCCTTTCAAGTAAATCATAGTATATGGCTTAAGCACACAGTTTTATAACCTCTCTCATCTGTAAAACCCTGTCCTAGATCAAGGAGCTTATTGGTAAGCACAAAAGTAGTTGCTGCCACCAAAAACAACCCTGCACTCTCCAAAGAGTGTAAGTCTGGATAGTGTCCAGAGGAAGTGAAGGCAGGTTGTCATCCCAGAAACTCCTGCTCTTCACTTCTCAGTGCTAGTGGGGGTTTTCAACAAATTATCTATTAAGAAATCCCTATTCCCCCAATATGTGTTCTTCCAAAGAATGTGGGTTTATATTTGACAGAAAGGAATCATACCTTTTATTCAGAAAAAGCAGTTGAAATCAACATAACAGTGGAGTTAATAAGCCGACATTATCTACCTACGTTCTTCTGATCAAATGTTGGCTCAATAAAGGATATACGTGTCATAGCTGTAATTAATATTAGAACAACAGAAAAGTCCCATTCAAGCAGAAGTTAGTTACAAAAACAAAGTGCTTAAAACCGAAAGCAGTGAGTACAAACATGAAAACTATTGTGGATCACAGCCTCCAAACACAGACACAAACATGACTAGTGCTCTCTCTACAGCAGGGGAAAAAAAAACCTTGAATCACTTGAAATTTGACAGGACTTTGTACTGCAAGCCTGCTTTGTAAAGATGCTAAAAGCCTCTGGGTTCAGAGAAACCCCACCTGAGAGAAGGCAGCAGTCACAAGTCACTTTAGGAACATAAAATAAATTTCACTGAACTTGGAGAGGATGGCAGAGAGAATACCTATGAAATGTTCTTTGAAAAGACTGCTGAGGGTAAGAGATCTAAACAGCTAAACTGAAACAGTACCAATTGTATACAGTTCTAGGTTACATTATGATATCTTTTTGTAGCACTGACGGCAAACATTTATTGACTTGCTCACTTGAAGTTTTCACATATTGAACAAAAGAAGATAGATGTGAAAGCCTTTGCCTTGAGAAGATTAGGTCAGTAAATCTGGTCTACTAGGGAATGCAACATTCAAGACAAACTTTGCCTTGAAACTTCATTAGAATACATGCTTTCTTGTTATATATTTGACATTTATTTACTTGGAGGAGAGAACTTTAGAAATCAACCTCTAAGGAAATACTGGAGGAATGAAGCTTATTCGGCTTAGAAAAGTGAAGGATGACAGCAAAACAAGTCAACAAAAGAAAAAAAGAAGAAAATTTTCTCCATGCTCACTGAGGATGTTCAGCCCTGGCTTTCATGATCCATTTACACAGACTAATGCTGTCTTAACAGCTAAAATTTACTTGGCTTCTCATGCCTCTATTAATTTTTTATTAAGGGACTCATATAATAATTCTCTTTACTTCTACGGAATTCATTTTTCCAAGTTGATTCTTTTTACAGTTTTGTGCTGGATGCTCTGCTGCTTGTTTCCTGACTAATTGCTCCACTGCTGTAATTAATCTGTATGGATAAAACTAAATCTATTGCACACTACAGAATCACAGGTAGCTACAGTTGAGCAGTTGTGGACTTGTTTCCTGGCATACTTCCTGTAGCTCACAAAACTTTAATAAGGCTTTGAGATGACAAATTAGAACAGCAATTAAAGTTACATAAATAAATGGTTAAAATATTTTCCTTCTTTATAGTTATATAAAAAAAGTCTATTAAAAAGTGGCAGGAGTGAACTAACTGGAGTCTGCTTACTTTCCTAACCTTATGAAATCAAAACTAGCAGCAGTCAGGAATAAACCCTGCACCTTTAACAGAGTTTGCTTCAAATCCAGCACCAACCCACAACCCACATTCCTGGAACTGGAGATTTAAAGATCTAGCCCTATGGTCAGCTGGTGTACAAAGCAACACCGTGAAACTCTTTACACAGCACACAGAAAAACTATGCATTATTCCATTAATCCACTGTTTGCTCTGGAGCTATTTAGTTTTATTTAGAACAGCAAGTTCACACTGGTGGTAACTGGCATCACAGTCACACAACCCCAAACATGTCATTGCTGTTAGAAATCAGTAACTCAAACACATTTTTATGATTGCTTTGTCAGTAACATTTATTTTGACATTCTGGTGCTTTGAGGTCTTACCTGTGGTAGCAGGACTGACAAGTTTATCAGCCTCAGCAGCAGCTTTTTTAATCACACTCTGATCTATGGATTAATAGGGCTGTTAAGTTTACAAACAAACCAAAAATTGCAAAAGGAAATAACAACAAACACAAGTAAAACAAAGCCAGGAAGCCATACTGAACTCCACCAAGTAGCTGAATTAAATAAGGAAGAGGGAAAAAAAAAAATTAAAAAAACCTAAACAAAACCTCAAAGCACCATTAGTGAAGGAGCTCCACAAATGGACAAGATAAGCCACTCCCTTTCCATGAGGTACGCTGTTTTTAAGCTGCTTAGCTCAAGACTAGAACAAGAACACACACCAAGACTGAAAACAAGCTCAACATTTTTCCATTATAGATTTGAAAGTCTGAAACTTGAAATCTTTAAATCAATTTTAAATCTGAAGTACTCAGAAAAATGAAGTAATTTGTCCCATGAAACTTCTTGTTCCAGAAGTTAAAACAGTACACTGGGGACCCTGTTTTTCCAAAGGCACGGATCTCGCCCAACACACACACACTTTCAATCCTGATCAACTTCCCCTATGGATCAAATGAAAACAGCAGCAGACAGTATGCTTCGAACTCCAGTTTGCATGGACAAGATTTCTGTGACATTCTGATATCTAATTCCATTTTTTAAAATTCCAAATGTAGAATAAGTAGTCATTAAACAATAAAAGGAAACTAACCAGATCTAGTCCATGCAGCCCAAGTGGTAAAGCATGAGAAGTCACCACTCCAGCTCCTCCCATGTCTAAGCAAGCCCCTCTCAGGAACCTCCATAATGCTATTCTGAGCTCAAATACAGAAATTAGTCTTATGTTAAGGAATTGCATACAATTTCTTGTAAAGTAGTTGTGCCTACTATAAGAGAAATAGGCCATCATCTAAAATGCATCATATTTGACAAAACAGCTGGAAGAAACAAGTGATCAGAATACTTCAGATTCTCTTTCGTATCTGTAATTCATGTTTAATAAGGTTGAGTACACTGATACAACTGATGTACAGCAAAATTAAAGTTCTTTACATAAACTGTCAGAGTAGTAATTATTTCCAGAAATTAGGTGGGTTTAGTTGGCAGGTACCAGGACTCATTTTGGTAATTTGCAATGGAAGAGCAATTAACATTTGTAGTCCATCATTTGCATTATCACAGTCAAATTTCTTACACTGTAATTACACACACTGTAAGAAGCAGTCATGTCATATATACCTTAAAAAAAAAATTAAATCCCACAAACAAAACCTCACACAAAACCAGCCATAGATGGCAGAGGGAAAGGCTTACAGCAGCTTTTCTTCAATGCACATTGAACTCTGGCTCTAACGATCTGCCATGACCAAGAAAGCCTCTCCTGATTTAGAGTTCCTCTCTGCTCACAGAATCCATGAAAATCTGGTCTGTATTTTGCTAAGTAAAGCCAGCGGGCAAGAAGAACAGATTTGGTTACAACTCAGTAATAATTACTAGACTTTATTTCCTCCGTGCATCAGATAATATCTATTTTACAGGCAACATGAAACCTCTTAATCCCTTGTACAACCAGATTTGATGGAACATTTTATCACAGTGGAGGCAATCTTTAGTAACATTTAACTTATCTGATATTTTAATTTTTGTTCAATAAAACAAAGACAAAATGAGGAGATTACAATAAAATGGGTAGAAAACACGAAAACAAGATAACAGATATTTACTACATATTCTGTCTGACAACTAGCATGATACACAACGACCTAATAATTTGGCTCTGTGATTCTGTCCCTTTCCCACTTCCTCATCTCCTGACACAAGACTTTGTTACAAACATGATGTCTCAGTTCGGCAAATTAAGTGGTTGCCTACCTAGTCTGTTAAATCAATGTCTACACTAAATATCTCTTGCAAAGTTACGAATATGTAACTGAGACAAAAGCAAGTCCTAACTCTCAGCTGAGAAAATTATGAATCCGTAATTACATATTTCTGATGCAAATTAAGGTTTTAATTTATATTAATACATATCAGGACTTAAAAGAAACAATTTCTTAAGTTGGAAAACAGAGTCTGTGAAGTTAGCCATACTTTATTTCCACCACTCTTATTTCTAAAACCACTCAAAAATACCTTGTGCATTTCTGCTAAGCTGAACACAGACAGTGTCCCAAGCCTCTGTGGCCTCACAGACTGGTAAATCACACTGGCTGGGTTTCAGCAAACCTCTGTAGCTGTGAAGCGCTGGATGTTCAAATCCAGCTTTTCTGATCTGTGCACAAACAAACATGTTCCTGCAGAGCAGGAACCAAGAGAGAGCACCCTGTGGCACATGTGACACAGCACAGCATTCTGTCACACCTGGCACTTTGCCTGCTCTGGAACATGGTCAGGCAACAAACACAGCTCTACCTTTCCTTCATAGCTGAGCAGTTGCTGTTGTACTGTCTCCTCAGTCATGTCACCTCTGTGCTAGCTTAGAGCTGTCTTATGTCTGCACCATCTGAGACACTTAAGACATTTTTAATTAAGTTTTAATTATATTTTACTTAAGTCATTTTTTGGATTAAAAAAACCTCAACCTATTTGGAGTTTCTCTCACAGAAGACAATGCAAAGAGTTTATAAACTAGCCTTGATCAAAAGTAAAGAAGTGGCAGCAACGGTTAAATGTAAATTGTGGATTAAGCACTGAGAACATGCAAATGCTTTAATGGTTCATGTAAACTGTAGAAGGCCACATATTTAACCATTTGGATATTTGTGTTCTCTTTAACAGGTTAAATTTCAAATGTATTTTATTTACAGTCTGATTTGTTGATTTTGAGTATTTCAAGATGTAAAGAATAACCTACTTTAATACACATAAAACACTCCTTGAATGCCACTACCTATTTTACAGATGCAAATATTCAAATATTACATTCAAATATCACATATTTGAAATGCAAACCTTTGGTAGGTCCTTTCTTGTTCTGCATGGCCTGCTGTTCCTCTGTAATATTCAAGCGTCGGACCACATCAGCAAGGGCAGATTTGAGCAGCTGGATGTCATCTTCCTGCATCTGGACACGCTGCTCCAGAGAGGCAATGCGATCTGTTACCTCCATACTGCTCGCAGCAGAGGCACTGTCATCTAAGCAAAACAGCAGAGAAAAATGCATTGTCAATAATGTCCAGCCATCAAGGAGCACCTTATATAAGTGGCCGCAGGTAAAACCAAGAATTTTCTCAGACCTGACGACCTCTAGAGGAAGAAAGTTTTTAAGTGACCAAAAAGAAGACATGGAAATAAAAATAACTAAATAAAACAGATGAGCACTTAAGTAAAATGTGATGACTGGGTTAGCTTCAGGGTCACTTGTTAATTGGGACCCACTACCAATTATCTACATGTCTGAACTGCAGTGATGAATCATCACCCTTCACTGTCCTGCTCAGCACAACATTCTGACACTGATGGGCATTCAGGTAGAGAGCTACATTTTCTGATACGCTACATACCCTTCCAGATTTTTCTTTCTCATATATGTGATAGAGATACATTACACATATATAAGCAACAGATATGCATACACTTTTTCAAGTGATCGTCCACAGATTGGAGAAAAGATATTAATCCCACCTGCTGACTCCTAGTTTACACCAGCAGCTTTGAGAACATTCCCTCTGACTGAAATAAAAACCTAAATAAATTCAGAATTACCCAGTAATTGTACTCCAAGCCTGCAAATTCTTAAAGGGGTAATTACTTTGCATACAATGAATACACCCAGTATTTGGAAATAATCCACAGAAGCTTAAAGCTTGCAACTCCCTGAGTTCTTTCCACTCAAAGCTAGAAATGTTTTTCCTAAATGAACGCTTCTGTTCCACTGCAGTTCCTATCCCATAGAAACACTGTAATTTCTTACAATATTAAGTTAGGAAAAATAAGAAAAAAGGGAAGACAAAATGAACACCAAAGATTTCTAAGTCAGTATCAATTAAAGAAAAAAAAAAGTGTAGTTTTTAAAGAGAACTCCAAAGTTTTATTAAACTATGTGGCTTTGAAACCTAAAAAAATGTTGGGTACTAACTTACTGGATCTTCTTAAGTAATGTTTGTCAAGGATTATAGCTTTCAACTGATGACTTAATAAGTTATACTATAGCAAAAAATAGATATTTATGCCATCTGCAATCATAATTGACTTCTCCCTCATTCCTAATACAAGTCTGCAACATTCTTTGTTAAGAAGCTGGTATTTGTTTTCATTTCTTGTGTCCTTATTTCTACTCTGTTCCAAACCAAAGTTTTCTACTTCTTTTGTACACAAAAGTTAAATGGTTTGTGTATAATAACTTCTGTTGAATTTTAAAACCAAGTAAGTGTTTCAAAAAGGAAAACAGTACATTTAAAAGGATATCAAAAATGTTAATACAAACTTTTAATCATAAGGCTCTAAGGAAAAATTGCATTAATTTATTTTTTTTTAAGGAATCTATTCATATCCAAACCACCCCAAACCAGATTGTTCTTGAAATCTGTTCGTCAGTTGAGTTTTGGCTTCCTTACCCTTCACACCCCCAACAGCTATTTGTGGTTTTCAAATGCTGAATTAGAAACAACTCAAGAACAATATAACAATATTGACAGTCCATAAATAGCTACAGACTAACATAGCTTAAATTTTGATTGTTAATTCTGTTACAGGATTCTCATGACTTATTTAAAATGTCAACATTAGGATATTAGTAGGCTGAACATAATGACAAGGTATCTGGTTCTGAACGAACTAAATCAGAACTCAAGTTCCTGAAAAAATGTTGAAAAACTTTCCCCATGACAAAGCTTTCCAAACTTTGGCCAAATCAGATTTCTGCTCGGCACAGGACTCTGTCTTGCAGCTGTTACAGGTAATTAGTCCCCAAACTCAGATTAGCAGCCATGCTGGCAGCAGTATGAGCTGCCTGTAGAACTTAACCTTTCCTCATACAAACAAAAGCCCCACGCTGCTCTAATGACTTTACACTTTAACTCAGCTGGAAATAACACGGATTAGCATACTGGACAATAGGCAACCAAATCAAAAGCTTGATTTAACCAATACAAGCCAAATTCAAACTTCAGCCATTCTGCCAAATTCAATACCATCAGGCATAGTTTTCCTCTGAATTCAGTCAACAAGAAACAGCCAAATCCCAAAATCAGGACAGAGAAGGAAACCCAGAGGAAAATCAGTTGGTGTTAAAATGATTTAGCCCTTGTGACATAAGAAAACATCCTCATTAAAGTATCAATTTCAGTAATTTTTAAGTGTGTAGAAACAGTAATTTTGCCCAGGCATAAATCTTCAAGTGCTAATTTAGTGGCACTGGATTATTCACAGTTCTGGTAAGAAATCACTCCCACTAATAGCTACTAAGATACAGCTCTCTCTCTTACTCCCCCTTCTCCCAGCTGCCACTGTGGCTCTTCCCCTCAAACCCTGGCTGCCCAACAGGCACCAGCAAAGCCCTCCTCTGGTCACAGTGTGTCTGTGCCTTCCACTGTCATCATTCTTCCAGGTCCCTTGTAACATAACCCTCATCCTTTGTTGCAGCCTATAGCTTGCTTGTTTTTTATGGTGGTTACCCTACAATGCACTTCCCTTTCAAGGAAGCAGAAAAGAATAAATTTCGAACAACTTTCAGTCAGATTGCAACTGACTGAAGACAAGATTTCTTCCAGTCCAGTAACATTTCACTTTGTCTCCTCTTCGCATGCATATACAAGCTAGAAAAGAGACAGAGAATACAATAAAATGATGTTTTCTGAAGAATGCAAAGTTCAATTATAAAATAAGCATAACCTGTTTGTTATGCAAGTAGAAGATGGAATGTTCTTGCCACTGAGATCATTGCATCCCAGTATGTTGAGCAATAAAGTTGCAACTTCAATGCAGCGAAATAAGCAAAGTGGTATGGTATCAGCAGAGAAAAAAAAATAATTAACACTATAAACTAACAAAACAACAACAAGAATGTCACAATAGATGTCACCTACTCTGCCCACATGACCAAGAGTGGTACTGTTAAGCCTAATTTGTGACCTGCCTGTGTGGTGTACTGCTCTTCACAGCAAAGGACACTTGCAAGGAATATTTTAGTACATATTCATAATGCAATTTGGAAAGGTATATGAGGGAGACTACAGATCCAAACAAATTGCCCTTAAATGTTACGTATCAGTCACTATCATACCTTGCTCATGGACAGACAAAAAAAGACATAATATCTTTTACATGGGTAGCATCAATAGCACAACAGAATTAATCATTACCTCTTTTTATCAATGGAAAGAAAAAGGACTTTACAGTGAAATTTATGCAACATGTTTTTAGAAATCTGCAATGAGTCACTTTCTACAAGTGTTCATTTCTTTTCATGGATTTTAAGGCATGTCTAAATCACAAGTCTCAAACATGTAAATTGTAGAATGGCTTGGATTGGAAGGGATCTTAAAGATCCCAGCTACCCTGCCATGGGCAGGGAGTAAATCTACATCTTGAGAGAGAAATGCCACCTATCATGTTCAAAATTAGATAAAACGAGGAGGTATCAATTAAGATGCCTGATTTTTCACAGTAACACATATTTGTGGTAAAACTTGGAAAGAAGAACAATTTATCGTTTTTGCTTTGCTGAGATTCTGCAGGTTTCAAAGCGAAGGCAGCAAAAAAAGGAGAATGTGCTACATGCCTCTCTTTAAATTTTCCAACCAGCTAATACATGATCTCATAGATTGGAAAGATTTCTCGTGGCAAACTAAAAGACAATACTGAGTCAGATGATTAATCTGCTTCCAGAGTGTATTCCAGTTTTTCAGCAATTTATTAGTTGAGCTTAGCCAAATGTGAAGAAACAGCTGAAGCAAAGCCAACAACAGGACGTGTATGCTGTTGACAAGAAGGATTCCAATACTATTTCATTGTATGTAGGCTAAAGTAAAATTATGTACTTACACTATTAGTTAGAAGGAAACCTATTAAAAGTATACTATTTTCTACAGATTTTTACCTTCTGAAAAGCCTGCATCTGAACTGTACAACTGAAATAGACTTCGCATTCCCCTCCTCCCAAGAATTACTTCATAAAACACATTCCACCTCTGTGTTATGCAGACATTAATTTTGAGGCTGTCTTGTCCAGCTCAGTCCACAGAAGCTGTCTGTGCAGTGGAAACACTAGGTACCAATTCTCAAAAGATTGGCAAACAAATTCAAGTTTATTCAATCTACATGGCCTCTTTGGAGCACTAATTAACAGCATAAAATTGAACATCCAAAATTGTTTGCAACTGTGGTTGCTAGACACTTTCATAATACATTTTAAAAGTCTTTGCAGAGTTGTCCCTGTATTTAAATACTCTTCAGGACACAAGGAGAGAAAATG
Organism: Grallaria varia; assembly: GCA_013396735.1. Lineage (NCBI taxonomy): Eukaryota > Metazoa > Chordata > Aves > Passeriformes > Formicariidae > Grallaria > Grallaria varia. The sequence continues at coordinate 257,558 of VWZG01012327.1, forward strand.
TAAGGCTTCTGAGGACAGCAAATTCCAGTGGCAGTCTTTGGCAAAAACGAAAGATAACCCATGCGACGGAAAACATGGCAAAAGATGGCAGTGAAAAGGCAGCATCACCCACACACAGAGAAGCTCTTCTAGCCTAAAGATACAGATTGTGCCAGCAAGTCTGAATTGAGCTCAACTGGTAGGAATAGTTTTCATCACTGAGTGATATCAGTGAGTGTATCATGTTCTGCACTTCTCCTGAAATCTGTTGGTACAACTATTTACATTCCTTGGAAATTGCTATGAAACTTAAGGGCCACTACTAGAGTCTTATGAAACATGCACATGGACAGCAAGGAATTCTCTACCCTGAGCACACAGCCAAGTCTATGGCAGAACACAGTAACTGCTGAGAAATCCAACAAAGGAGAGAAAGTTAAAAATAGTATTTATTTAAAAACTAGCAAATGAAAAAAAAAGGACATTCCTGCAGATTAATTCAGATGAGGAGATCTATAGACTGAATTTGACCCAGTATACTAGCAAGCAATTAAGAACACCAAAGATGCTACACTTCCAAGAAACATTTTTCCATCCATAAAGGCCCATGTTTTTCAGATCCCACTAACTGTAAAACAGTCAGATGTGGCACATGTCATTCAGAATACATTTGGCAACTTCCCCTTCTTCTGTCCACATCATCACTGAGATCTCATGCAAGTAACTGAGACACTTGAACTATCACCTTCAAGCTCCCTGGGAGTCACACTACCACTAAGTTTCAAACGACCTCACTGCTTCACCTCTCTTGAGGCTGTATATTTAGCCTGAAACTCTAAGAGCGCAGAGAAACATCCCTCTCTGTCAGGCATCTCCTATGTCTTAAAATCCTGCCCTCCCCTTTTGGTTAATTTCATGCATCTTTGAGTCTGGGGCCCAGAAGTCAGACCGACAAGCTATTTGATAAAGTCTGTCTGAACTGACAGCAACAGAGAGAAAAAGGAGAACAGGGAAGACAGATAGCCACCTAACTTCTTGCAAAATGAACACAAGCAATTCACTGTGGCACAGAAACTGGGGAATGCAGCCACAACATTGTTGCCAGGCTTCGATGCAAGATCTGGAAAGTACCAAACATTTCCCTTGTGGCAATTCCTTTGGCATAATGTCAGTTGTCATTTGCAGAGCAGTGGACTCTCTGTGCAAGAGAACAATAGCAAAATAAAACAGCAGGTTTAGTTTCCTTCGACAACTCCACGCCAAGCTCCTTTGTTTAAAAGATTAGTGTCGACAATATTTCACAGACTAAATATCTGTCCTCTGTTCACTTTTCTAATGCAAAACATTGTACCATACCTGAAACACAGCAGCAGCCTTCCAGGCTTGTCTCCTGGGGACAATGACAACACATATGGGCAACAGCTTATCATAAAGTCTTGGTGCATGCTGGACTAGTCTGCTAGACCCTGTTTTGACCAGATTAGAGCTTTCCACTGTGAGAAGCAAGTGGATTTTAAACCCCAAATAATGTTATCCTATTTAATCTTGTTATTTTGTGTAGTTAGGGGAAAAAAGACAGAATTTTTTAACTACAGATAAAACTGCAGACACTGTTGCTTTACCTGAAGTTTTGGAAATCAAAACTGGTTGCCAGCTGAATGTCTAATCTTCTTATCTGTTTTTTTGCCATAAAAGTATATATAAATAGGATAAAGTACCATATATGCCTTTTTAGCTGGGAAATTTGATTATGAGGAACAAGAAATTACATCTAATCTTTAAACCCATTGCTATGCCTACCTATATACACATCCCACTTCTGAACAGGTAGGACAACTTTTCAGTTCATTCCATATTGCATGCTCTTAACATAAGAGTGATTAGCAATGCAAGGAGATGCCCTAGTTGAGTACAGTTGGGTACATCTCACATTAAGTAATCTCAACAGACCAGATTTGTTTTTTCCATGTCCTCACAAGGTATGTATGTGTAGGAGGAAATGGGAAGAAGACAACACTAACCCACACATCCACCTAATGCCCTGCTCTGGACTGTACTGGGAGCCATAGTGACAATAATGTAAAGCATCATCTTGTAGAACAGACCACTTCTAAACCATTCTAATTAAAAAATAATAATACAAATATTTGCCCATCTACTAATATGGACTACAGATGGGTATTTTTGTGAACAGTATTTTCCCTCTTCTAATACAGCTAGCTATTGTAGTCCAGTATTTATAAAATCTTATTACTGTATTTCCCAACACGCACTGAGGAATAACCTGTTGTTTTACAGTTTTACCACTAGAAATTTAAAGACAGGGAGCATAGTTTCCTAAAATTAGAGGCAGAATTTGAAAGGATAAATCCAAAATAGCAGTCATCACTCTGAGCCTCACAGCTGGGTACATTGCTTTCATTAACAAAATGGGAGAGAAGAAAATGATCTTAAGAGAAAATTATCAGAAAGTTCCTTGTGACTAATTAGTCAGGAACCACTGCAGCAAAATTATAAGCAAGTCCCCTTGACCTGCATATAGCTGGTGACCTATAGCCAGCAGCTCACTACTTTTTCCAAAGCAGATGGTACATGAGTTTCTACTTGGAAATGAACCAGTTAAAAATTATCTTCCCAATTGTACTTAAGTGGAAGATGGAAGAAATTTTTGACACATCAATAAATTAGAGGAATTTCCCCAGAAGACGTCTATCAATGTAAATGCTTTACAGTTTAGAGCTATTGCACTGGCTCTGTTGAACACAGAAATCAATAGAAAATGTTTTAACCAGTTATTGTATTGTTCTTCCACATTACTCTGGGATCAGCCCATACCATCAAAAAACACAAACCAGCACTGTGAACAGAAACCAGGGAACTAAAGAGGACCTTCGGTAGCATAATATTACTGCAAGGATCGTAATTTGAGAAAAAAAGTGACTCCATGGGATCTGCTGGAGTTAAGCTGAAGATACAGCCTAACACAAACTTGTAAATAAAGGAACTAGTAGAGTAATTAAGTTATCAGGGCAGAATAGTTGGGCTGTGTTTTACCGTCCTATGTTCTCAGTGATGCACTGAGGATGTGCCTGTATCACACCCTTAAAAATAAGAAGAGAAAAAATAGATTGTGGAACATGGGAAAACACCTACAAGGCTCTCATCTCCATGTCCCAGATATGGCTCAACTTCCAAGTCATCCTACAAGAGGTAGCAAGGAATGCATTCAAATTCATCACATGAAGTAAAGTAAAAACACTTCACCTTTCATTTAGCACCATTAGTCAAAAAGAACTTAGATGCAGGATTTGCTTCTTCTAAATGCATTTTAGTCCACATACAAATAAACAGCATGTATCAGTTCATATACAATGTTTACCTAGAAACTTTATAGTGCTTAGTTCAATATTTTCTCACTGGCTTTAAAAAGACTGGATGTCTTAAGTCGATTCTTCAGCTATGCCATATGCATAAAAGCAGAAAGATTTACTTTTACCTGCAGACAGGAGAGATTCAAAAGACAAGAAAACTAACTTAAAACACCTTTTAAACCTTACTGATGTTAGCCTGTGATAAGGCATTACAAACCAATTTTTTTTTCTTGTTTGTTGTGTACTTCCTAGAGGAAAGTTGATTCACACTAGCAAGAACCTATAAGACATACCGGCTTATGTAGCTGATGTTACATTAGAGACAGCACTATATAAACACTTAAGAAACTACTTAGGTCAGCATACATTTCACCACTTTCCTAATTTCCATAGTCAATATTAAAATGGAAACTGATACTCAAATTTATTTGGACCATTACCTTTTTACTTATATTTTTTTATAATCTTAGCCTCTAATCAATAGCATTTCTTTGTAAGATAAAAAACCACTCCCAAATATTCTACATTTAGATTTCTTAGAGGCTTATCAGCTTTATTGTTTTCTGTAGACTCAAACTAAAGAGACATATATGCATGTAATTTTTAAAACAAATTGAAAACACTATTAAACTTCAGAATTACATAAACAAATAAAACAATTTTTCATTTAAGAAACTAAAGACTTCATAACCTGAGACTACATCTACAGTAACTAATCCATAGTTATAAATTTTAAATAGTTTGTTTTGTCTTATTACACAAGTGTATCCTCTGAGAACTAAGAATTGGAAAATCTTAGCCTCTAATCAATAGCATTTCTTTGTAAGATAAAAAACCACTCCCAAATATTCTACATTTAGATTTCTTAGAGGCTTATCAGCTTTATTGTTTTCTGTAGACTCAAACTAAAGAGACAAAATACAAAAAGAACAAAACATTCCTCCTGCACCTGCAGAAGGGGTCATTGATGTCTAAAGCAGTTTTGCAAACTCTGGTTACTTGCTCTCACCTTCTAGCAGTGGTCTGACTTTTCTTCAGAACTTTGTACCTCATGAATATTTTAGTTTCTGAAATTAAGGCAGTATAATATTAGACTTCATTACAGGTTGTCACAAAGACAAATCACAATCTAAATATTAAAAGGAAAAATATTTCAAATTTGGGAAACTATACTGTCTTCTTTTAAAACCTGCCTTGTTCAGTACTGCCTCTCACAGAATGTATAGTTTTTTTCACTATAGACAGTTAATCTAGTGCATGCGAGAGGTATTTGAATTAACTAGTGACAGCCTTGCTTGGATAGACAAGGCAAAAAAAGCATACAGGATGTCTATAACAGACAGGAATTTTTCCCATATTTTCCATCTTCAATAAGGGTTAAGTATTTTTTTCATTTAATTCAGACAGATATTATATAACAATTAATAGTAATATAATTTTTTCTTTTAAAATCTTCTGATCACATATTCCCACTCCTGACATTAATGTAAGAAGAAGAAACTGCCCTTGCCAAGGACTCAAACACAGCCAGAGATACCAAATTTGATAGTGTGTTAGATGTCCTGGTTGTGACCAGGAAGACTGCTTTAACGCTCTGTAGGAGAAGGAAGAAAAAATCCCTTTGTTTGCTATCCTTAAAAGAAAAAAAAATATTTTGGATTTATTTCAGGGAAACAGAGAAACATATAATCTGAAAAATCATTCGGTTTAAAATTCAACTGCTCTAATTGAAGACAATTTGCATTCTTTTTATTTTTAACTGGGTTCCCTAGCATGAGATCATATTCTTATTTTTGCCACAATGGGGTGCACAGCATTGTCACAAATTTGACCCAGCTGCAATGCCATTCCCAGCACACTGTGCAAGTGTGGTCCTGCCACCCTGTGAGAGCAAACGAGATGTACCCTAAGGCTTGCCTCATCCTCCACAATATTTGCCAATGCTACAACATGCATGTTGACTATTTTTAAAAGAAATTCAGGCTTTCATGGAGGAGGAAACAGAAATAAACTATTTTATAGCTTTCACAGTCGGTAAAAAAAGTTGACAAATGCTCTTTGACCAACTAATGCAATATTTTATCTCTCCAAGGCTACAGAGAACCCTCAGTAAAAGGGGGAGAGCCAACAGGTGTCTGGTCTGCCCTTGGCTGGGAACAAGCCCCAGGCCAAGGTCCAAGCAGAGCCTGACTCATGACCGTACCTCTCGCTCAAGGACTTCCTGGGACTGATTTCCTTCTGGCGTCAGTCAGTACTTCTTGCAATTATGAGTTTTCACCTGAGAGATTAGATGGGTGAAGGCTCCGCAGAGCCAATCCAAAAGCCATCTCCTAATAGCACTATGCTGAAGGACTAGTGTGAACAAACCCTGCAGAAAGCCTGGCTGATAAGGCTCTTGCAGCCCGTGATTGCTGAACATCTGAGCTTCGACCTTCATGATAAGATAGAGCCTATCAGCAAAAACAAACCTTTAAGACTAATACGACCATTCAGCTTTAGGGCAAAAGTTCACTTACGCTTTCTTCGCTCTGAATGAGGGTGGAACTTGCATAAGTCAGACTTTTGTATCCAAGTGTACAGACACAAGGTAGGGCAAGTATAGCCACTTTAAATTAATTTAGTATTTTAAAGGCATCGTTTAACAGTGCAATCTTTATTTACAATTCAAGCAGGCACATTTTCAAAGCAGTCTTGAACAGAGGTTAGTTGCCTACAAGTATGTAAAGATTTTTAAAGTGGTAAGATTTGCCTAAACCAGCATCCAGCTAACAGTAAACCTCCTCAATGCAGCAGAGAGCAGTGTTTCCCATGGGCAGTAAACCGAGCACCATAATGAACTTGAAAATCACCAGATTTACAAGAGATGGAAAAGGGCTGAAACTGATTGGAACACATTTCTCCCAGCTGCCCTGAAGAGACAATTCAGAAAGCCGTACCTTTTTACAGCACATCAATTTTGTAAGTCAGATGGCAAGCAGGAGATGCATTTCTCAAAATACCCTTCAGTTTAGTGGAAGACAATCAAGATTAAATCCTAGTACAGTAAAGCTTCATCATAAAAATATTTAGTCACATAAAAGACATAAACATAATAAACAATCTCATGGTAAGAGACACAGATCGGGGGGACATATTCCCAAAATTTAACATGACCATTTAGAAAACACCCCAGAATTCAGGCTTTCTCCATGGCAGAAAAGTCTGATCCCCAGAGCTGCAGTAACCCAGTTACTTGTCAGTAACCCAACTTCTCACACTCAATTTTTAAACAGTTTTCAAATGTTCATTCTTCACCAAAAGTAAGCATTTCATATTTGCAAAGCCAAATGTTGAAGAGAAAGGAAAAACCATCTGCTTGATCAGGCACCCCCAGTAACACTCAAGCCAACAACAAGTAACTGCAGTAGCAGTGAGTGCCACTAAGGCAAAGGGGTCACACACTCAAGTAAATTTAGCCACACCTTCCTTTTCCCCATTTTTCATATCTTAGCTGGAAACAAGGCAGCCTCATAAGCACACTATCAGGAAAAAAAAAAAAAAA
>VWZG01012327.1:264490-366239 GCA_013396735.1 Grallaria varia
AAACAAACCAACCTCCCAACAATCTACACAAGAATAACCCCAAACCCAAATATTTAACTGAAAAACATTTTGAGCAATCGTCACAGTGTCATAGTTCCTGCTTCTCTGTCCATTAAAAAAGGAAAATTTCTAGAAAAATACATTTTTTTACTGTATTGCAAAGCAGTTCAATACCCTACTAGCTCCCCTTGCATGAAAAAGAGGCTTTTGAACCAGATATCAAATTTACTGGTTTTATATTTACTGCATTTCAAATTTACATTAAACATATTTATTTGACTTCAGGAAAGTCTGTCTTCTGAAATGAATGAGGCAGAATTCCTATGAAAATTAGAGGTAATGATGAAGTAATTTAAAAAAAAAATCTTCTAACACATGAATAAAACAATTTTGTTTCAAGCTTCATTACATAGCCTTAGTTCTAACATTTTCTAACTCCTTGATATTAAAAAGAAAAGCTTAATAATTTTACTAATTTTTCCAGATTTCCAATTTTCTATCTGCTTGCTGCTTCATCCTCAGAAAAATCAACAGCAAGGAGAGTGCATTATCATTCATGTATTTGTACCAGATGATGAAAAAAAAAAACAAAACATTTTGTTTCATGGACTACTGCCTACAGCAAAGTAAAGGCAAGTCCCAAGAACTTCCCAAGTGTTTCCTCATAAACTCTGCAAGAGTCTATGCCCTTGTGGTGCATGTTCCGGAGGCTTCTGCTCTTCAGTCTGCTCAGTATCTGGTGAGACACTGAAACAAGTTGCTCAGAGAAGCTGCAGATCCTCCATGATTTGAAATGTTCAAGGTCAGGTTGGAAGGGGCTTTTAGAAAACTGATCTAGTGGAAGGTGTCCCCTGCCTCCATCATCAGGAAAATCTACCCAGCCTTATCCCTGCAGCCCTCAGTCAGGGTCTCCTCAGCTGTTCTGTAGAGCTAAAGACAACAGTGTTTCAGGCTAAAGTCAGGGGTGGCAAAGGCTGGAGGACATTTAATTGTGCTGCTGAGACCACTACATAAAGCCTGATTAACACCAATGCTAGGAGAGACTACAGCACACTCAGCAGAAACACTGGCTATTTTGGCAGCTCACATTTGATTTCAGAAAGACTTGCAGGCTGGCAAACAGGACACATCTGTGGTGTGGTGGAAAAAGGGTCTTTCCAACTGTACTGAGTCCTCCAGAACTAGGTTGGGAGCTCAGGGGCGAAATCAAAATGGTGCTAAAAATTTGCAAAGAAAGTAGCATCTAATATCTGGCAGCATGGACCGCGCCCTTACAACTGCCTCTCAACTGCCCACGGACAAGCCCCTGCAATGCAGGCAGCTGTGGCTGCTACCAACTTCGTGGAAGAGATTGCCCCAAATCTCAAGTCAGGCCACGCAGGGACACCTTCACCTCTGTGAGCTGCATTCGGGAGTCATGGTCCCAGGGCGTGGGGTGAGTGCCTCCCACAGGTTGGGAGCTCAGGGGCTTCAGCAGGTAGGACTGGGTCTCTATCTGTTGTGGCAAGGAGCTGGGAATCTGGTGTGCAAGTGGAAAGCATGGAATCAGGCTCCCAGATGGCACAGCGCCCAAAAAATGCACAAAACCCAACATATGAAGACAGAAACATGGCAGTAGGAGAGGGGGCAATTACCACTACCTAAACCCAGTTCTGCTGCCACCAGTACATTTGACCTGCTCACAATACCCTGCCAAATCAAGCTGAATATCCCCAAATCCCACTGAAGTATTAAATACCATGTATTCTCTTCTGCCTTATGAATATCTCCCCAGTATTCATTTTCCTATGAATAATAAAATTCAAAAACTGTAGTTAGGTCAAGGCCCCGCTTCATCGTCACTGCTGCTCTGTCTGTTTCTTCTCCTCCTCCTCAACATAAACTACAAAAACCATCTTCTCCTTTAGCTGCATCCACAACAGGCTGCAAAGGTTGGAAGGGTAATGTTCAGAACGTAGAGCGTAAGAAGAGTTAGTTTGAAAGTGAATAAATAAGACGCTGGGTGTAACTGGAAGCTAATGCACACAGTTCTAAGATTTTACCCATAATATGCTGTACTAAGAACTTCTTACTGAGGCAAAAGAGTTATTCAGAAATAGAAATGAGAGTGCCAGTAGCTTTCTCCAGCTTCCCTTGGATTATTTCAAATGGATACAATCTGTTTTCACTTTAAAACCTCTGCTTTGCACAGCTGTTCAGAGGGCTTCATCTTCAGCGCAACATTGCTTAAAGAAAAATGGATACAAACCTGCATATCATTCATATGTAATGCCTTGCCAACCCACACCTTCTTTTTACTATCTAATTATCATGTACAAGCCTGTCAAAAGTGTCAAAAGCTTTTTTTTAAGGCTGCTACTTTTATCATCTGAAAGATGTCATCACTTTTAACAATGCTCATTTCTTTTCCAAGGTTTGTGCCGACAAAAGGTCACAAGAATTCCCTGGACTTCACTGCACTCTGCACCAGTCACCTTGTGAGGAGTCTTGGGGGACTGAGTTTATTTGACTGCTTCATGTTTCCACTCCCACAGTGGTGGAGGTGGGAATTCTACTCATATGGATTGCATCATATGGCAACTGACATTTCCTATGCAGCTCTCAGCCACAGCTCGCTGAAGGACAGGTAACAGGGACTCATAAGAGCAACAACATACCAGTTTTTCCCAGTCGTAACTGGAAAAAAGAGGAAAGATTTCACAACCATGCAAGTTGCTGACTTGTCAGCGGAGTCACAGAATTGCTGTTTGCAGCACAAAATTACTTCAAATTCTTATGCAGGTGTAACTATTTTGCAGCAGAATAAAAGGTACTACAATAAACTGCAGGTAAAAACAGATCATTTACAATATTTGTTAAAATAAATTAAGTTTCTACTTAAAAAAAAATTACTACTACATTTATATAAAGATAAAGCTTCACAGTGCACAGTCTCTGCAGCAGATGAACTCACACAGCCTGGTAAACTGAGCAATGGCTGCATAACACCAATTGTTTAAAAATCACTTTATACATTTTAGCCATTACTGAACCTAGTAAACTTAGTTAATACAAGCCAGTGTAGTGCCACAAGTGTTCTATGCCACAGCTGGGAACACCCAAACACAAAGACCCTGTACCAGTCAAGATTGTTTGAAATAGCTTTTTTCCTCACTGACGTATTTGTCCTATTTCTAATCCACTCCCACAAGACACTTATTTTAAGGAAGCTGGACTGGAAAAAAGTTAGGAATAGCCAGGAAAAGGTAGCCTGTATCTATTTCATTCTTGAAGGAAGTACATGAGCAGTGCTGAGATAGCATCTGAAGAGCCTTGCAAGGAAAGGTGAAGGTGCTTGCCATTTGGGATACATAATGCCACAGACTTTGCATCTGTTTGCTCACTGAGCATGGGACCGGCAGACACCATGTAGAACCAGAATTACAAAGATCCAAAAACTTGTGGGTTCCCCCCCACCACCCTCCCCAAATATTTTTCCCCACCTCTTCTGGTACTTGTCAGTGGTCCATTGGGCATCATCTAAGAAAACTGGGCTGAAACATCTCACCCTTGAATCTCTTGTTCCACTTCTTAAATGGATTAACCTGTTTCTAATGCCACATATTAAAACACTAACAAACTATATGTTGCTTTCCACACCACTGATTTTAGCAATTGTTCCACATTAAAACCAAACTCCAAAAGAGACTGTCTTAGCAATCCTTTAATTTCAGGGTCTTTACTAAAAATCAGCTTTTTCACTTGTGTTTAAATATCTGCATGATGGAAAGAAAGAAAATGTCAAAAGCACAAACTTTATTATACTTCTCCTTGCCCCCAGAGAGGCTTCAGCCAGAGAACAGCTTCTTCAAAGCTTCACATCACAGATGCCTAGAGACTTATACAGAGAGAAGCAACTCCCAAATTCAGGAGGCAGTAAAAGGCTTAGATTTAGAGGTCTCCCTGAGGCTAAACATTTTTTTTAAATTAAAAACTCAAAAATAAAAACTAGAAAGGAGGAAAAGCCCTAAAGTTACTCCCACCTGGAACAATATGCACACAAATCTTTCATAACCTCCAGAGTCACAATTACCAAGGTTAATAACCCAGCATCGACCAAACAGTTTCTGGGCTTCACAAAATCTTACAAAGTCTTGCAGGAATCACCAGAGCTGCTTCAGGCTTACTTCATCTTTTTGGAAGCAAAAAAAAAACCAAACAGGACACATAACTGCTCTTTTTCAAGTGCAAAGTTTTTAATCCAGGCCTTCCTACCTTGAACCACTAAAAGTTACTACTAACTCCTGCAACAGTATTTGTGTTTAAATTCCTCAAATAACTGAGATCTTGTGGATGTTTCTCTTCTCCTTGCAACGAATTTACTGTATTCAAAATAAATGCTTCACCTGCATTCAGACAGATTTGATTCTGAGAGCAGAGCAGCAGCATCATACTGATGATGTTTGATTAATTCTGGTTTTAGGGTATGACTTGTCCTGAGAAGTAGTGGAATAATCTAACCCACATGGCCCTGAAACCAGTATGTTCCCAACTAAGGTAATGTAAGAAAGAAGAGATGGTTGTTCTTTCGATAGAAATTTTACTTCTCTCTCAAAAGTATAGAAGAAAATTGTAAGAAAAACATGCCAACAAATTTCTAAAGTGCAAGAAAAAAGGTAGGTGATATTCAATCACTAATTAAAATTTCTGTGTAAAAAAATAGAGTACCACCTGTGTGCCTGGGGCTAACTATGAGTTGTTTTGGTTTTTTTTAAATCAAACGTGATGTCACTCTGCAAAGCTCTCATGAAGAATTAAAAAAAAGACTGAGATTCATAGCTTTCAAGGAGGAAAAGAAACAACAAAACACACACATGAAAAGCAACTATGAAAGCTAAACATTCACCAAAGAAAGGCAAGAATCCCAACAGTGAAAAATTTATGTTAGGCCCCTCTGCTTAGAATGGGTAACTGGATTGAAAATGAAATTTATGATGCATAGGTAATGAACCTCTATGAACCTTTAATTCAATTTTCAACTGTATTTGTAGCAGTCAAAAAGTACTTTCCCTCTTTATTAGTCTACTAGCAGTTGCCTGTCTCTCCCTTGTATTGCCTTACACATTATTTTAAAAGTTTGCCTACCACCACTATGCCTGGCAAAGACAGAAAAAAGGGATCACTTCTACCTGCTACAATACATAACAGATGGGCAACACTTCCAACTTGAATTAATTTATTGATGCTGTGCAACACATGGTGCCACAACAGCTGCAATGACAAAAGAAAGAGTCCAGTTCCACAAGACACAATGGCCAATCTAGAAGACCCCAGCCTGCCTGCAGCAACCAATACTCCTACAATTTATCTTCTGCTGCCTCTGGAATCTAATTCTCCAATTTAGCAGAAAACTAACTCAGCAAAAGCAAATGCAAAGTACCAGACAAAAAATACTGTGTACTTTTTTTTTCCCCCCCCTGTTAGGTTAGCATGTTAAAGTTACTCTGACAATTTAGTCTGTCAAGTGGGTAAAACGACTGACAGCAAGCAAGGGAAGGGGAAGCAAGAGCTTCCTCCCAAGCAGCCACTCAGCGCAGGATGGGTTTGCAGCCCAAGCTGTACATCAGCTTATTAGCCTGAGCTGAAAATGGGAAGGGACAGTGGGGCGGGGGCATCAGGTTTGCTCCCAAGACCCAAATCCACTTAACCTCAGTCTCCTGAATTTTACAATGCTATCTTCCAGCTCCCACACTTCTCTAGTTTATTAACCTTTACTCCTGAGCAACCCTATACACCCTCTCATCACATAACATCAGAAGGACCCAGTCTGACATCTTTAACATCTCTTAGTATCCCCATCTATGTTACTTTGTATTCTTTCATTTCATTGAAACAGGTGAAACATTATCACATAGTGTTACTCATCCTCAAAGTTAGTAGAATGATTTTATTACATTAGCACGCATCAGAAACAAGGTAAATTTTACTTTAAAAGGGCAGATAAAAGGAGAAAGGGTTCTTTCAGTTCAGCTTTGCCCTGTGGGAGGGTGGGGAATAGTAGTTCATCTTGGTATAGACTCCCTCCATTTAAACAAAATTTAGAAATAAGCATACCAATCACCCAGGGATATAGCTTCACAAAAGAAGCTACAATCCCAGCAAAAGTATCTTACCTAGGAATGACAGCTACAGAATGGAATCTCTCAACTTACACATGAGACAATGCTACAATAAACCACACTACTCTGTTCACTGCTGTAAAGTTTCACCTTAATGCCTCACAACTGTGTACTCCACAAAAAAATGAATGAGTAAATAGAAACATTGCTCTCAGGAGACTATACTAACAAATGTATTTTCCAGCTTTCATGAATTTTAGTTATAAAGCATTCACTTAACACAACAGCAAACATTTTTCAATTTCACAGCTAAGCATTTAATCCCACAACTCAGTTTTTTAACTCTTTGCAAAAAGACAAAGCATTCAGGTCATAAAAAATAGCTGAAATACCATTCAAATAACTAATGATTTAATCCAGCTATAAATTTGTTTCAAAAGACTACTGGTGCGATAGTCAGAACCACTTTTTTTTTTTTTTTTCCCCAGGCTTGCACAAATAACATGCTTATTCTAAGCCTTTCAAATAACAGATTGTCCAATGCAGCAAAAACAATCTAAGCAAAACCCACCATGCAATAATCAGTTGTGAGGGAAGGGAGGCCCACAACCCAAACTCTTACTATTTGTATCCTGTTTGTTCATTTTATTCCCTTTTAAAACCACCAAGCTATTAAATAATAAAAAGAATAGATAAACTGCTGCAATAGTTGAGGGAGTACATCCATATCCTCTCCACTCTCTTGGTTTAAAAATGACTGGGCTTAGTAAAGCAGCACTGTTGTAAAGATATGCGTTCTGCCTAACATTAAACCTTGCTCAAAATAAGTCCAGATTTTAATTTTCAATTCTAAACACAATCAATGCTCATAATGACCTTTTTTGACACAGAAATTGTTAATAAATCTTCAGACATGCTCAAGCCAAACACAAGTTCTGTGGTCCCTTGTTCATGATATTAAGGATCCTGTCTCAAGAAACACAGACTGGAACAACAAGTAAGCAACTTCTCTGTTGGTGTACCAACTGTATTGCTTCCCAAAACAGAAGAAATTATGATTAAGAGACAAGAGACCGGGAGAAAACAAGTCTCAAAGACAACGACTGCACAAATGCCTCAGCTTTACCTGCCACAGCTCTCCTATACATATTTCAGTTTGGACCCAGAGGATGCCCATGCAGTAATCATCACCCATTACCCCACTTTGGCTCACAGAGTGGCCAAGCCTTGGAAGTGTCCTCCAGCAGCACACCAGGAGTGCTTCAGTGCTGATGTATGCTTGGTGCACACCATCAGGTTAGAGATAGTTCACAGTAAATGCAGAGACACAGGGATACCCAAGTCCTCACCACAAACAGATTTCTTCGCTTTACAGATTTCTTCCTCTTGTCCCACAGTTCCTGCTAATGTAGACACAGTGCTAAAATACAGCATTACTGACTTCATGTATCTTACACCTCTTTTAAAGGCTTCAGTCCTTCAGCTGCAAGATCCTGCAGTATAGCATTCAAGAAAAGGCTTATCCACATGCCACCAGTAGCTGATCCCAGCCTACATGTCTGCCAGACCACACATCAAACCCCCAAATTTTAATAATGGATCTTTCCTCACTTCTTAGCAGAGAAAGGCCTCAAGCCTTGAAAAACGTATAAATGCTTAACTTAAAAATTGTATGTATAAAATATTTGGCCCCAAAGGACTCCTAATTAGTTCATTAAAACTTCTGAACACAGAGGAAATCACCTATTTCCAAGCTGAAATACCACTACCAAAGGGATTTCTCTCACACACACATGCTGTCTAGAATACAAGGGAGAAAAAGAAAAAATTTACCCTCATACCTCCCTCCATGCATGGCATTATATAGAGTTTGCTAAATTGCACTGGTGTGTATTTTTTACTATGAGAACCAAAATTTCTAAGAATTCTCATTTTCTTCAACTCAACTGGAGCTCACCATGAGATTTTCCAGAGCTTGAAATTGCAGTTGCACTGAAGTCCACAGCCAAACTCCTACCAGCTGCACAGCATCTGGATTTTGCCTCTTAGCCCCAGTCACATCAGTCATTGTTTACCATGTTACACTGAGATATTTTAGATGTGCTTTATAACTCTGTCTCATATGATACATGGACATAAATGCCTTAAATTGTATTTTAAATTTTAATACAAAATTAAATTTCTAGGTTCACAGTTAGGAACCTAGAAAAGACGGTCTGATTTCTAAGATCATTTTAGCATAGTCCTGACTGTCGCAGCCCTAGAATTTTGGCCTATATTTGGAAGATGTAAAGCAAAAAGGCAGCAATGCAGACACTGGTTTGAATATGGACTGGCCTGAGCCTCACGGTATGCTAATGCCTGTAAGGTTTTTATCAGTTTAGATAAAGACTTTGTTGCCCCCTGCAGCCTAGCCAGCCTCCTCAGACCACCCACGTGGCCACAGACCTCTCCCACCTCCAGGAACCCATCCTCCACCACCATGGGAGCACATGCCATTCATCAGACACCAAGTAGTTGGACCATGTCATCTAACACATTAAGCCTGACTTACTTCAGGGTCAGGAGAAGGACCCACCTGTCAGATCCTGCACGCTCTTTAAAGCGGCATCTCCATGTGGGAGATGGAAGGATGCTTTCTAGGCAGCAACAGGTCTATGTGAAACAGCTTGTGAAATGCTGGACAGGAAAGGGGAAAAGGAAGCAACAAAGTGGTCATTGATTCTAGTAAACATAAAATAAATATGAAACTGACTGTCTGTCAGAATCTTTTCAGGTTTTGGGGTGATTTTTCTCCCCAAGGGGAAAAAATAAAATAAGCACTTCTCCTAATGCTGCTGACTTCAGGGTACAAGACACTTTAACAACCTCAAGGAAATTCTAGACACCACTGACCAGTCATTCCCACTGGGGTGTGCAGAAGCTGCAGTGGGAAATGTCAAAGGCTGTTTCAGTTTGCTGTGTTTTTCAACACAGTCATAAGAAATGGGAACATCTAGTATTCATGAAATACAAGGTTCTTTACAAAGCCTTCATTTAAAAATATTTGCCTTTACTAACTTGAAACAAATACTTTTTCTCTATTTACATATTGAAATGTGCTCATCTATTCTGTATCTTAGGAACCTCGCATTTCAAAGCTTAGTTTGGGCTCCTGTTCACACACAATTCTCAGATGACTACAAGCCAGTAGCAATGTTTCATATACTGGCCTGCAACAGAGTAGAGAAGTTACACTTAAAAGCAGAAAACATTTCATCTTTCCTGTTTGCAGGAACTTTATGTAGGTTTCCAATCACATACAGGGCCTACGCTGTTAAGAAACGCAGATAGCTTTTATCACAATGAGGTGTTCATTTCAGATTTTAAATCCAAAAAATGCAATTAGTTTTTGCATTCCACAATACCTAAAAAGAGCGCTAGATATCCCCAATACTGGTTTGCAAATTAAAATATTTATTCAATAATCAGTCATTTCAAAGCAAGAGAAGAATATGATGGACTGTGTCAGATTTTACCCTTTGGAAGTAATGGAGTGTGGACAATCTCACTTAATTACTTTCCAAATAATTAATTTAGTGAAATCATGTTAACATATCATCATCCCCACCCCATCTCCTTAAAAAACCTCAGGGAGTTACTTCCACATTTTAATTATGTAATGGACGAACATTTTACATTGTATTTCATTGAAGAAAAGCATCATCTATAGCTCCTTTTGCACTCCCTCTAAGTTTTCATAATTCCTTGTGGTTGCCCTATTAACATCATTTGCAAGTAGCAAGCACCCAACAAAAATGTAGTCATTATACTGCACCATGCAACCTTCCTACTTATTCTCTCACATCATCCCCAAGATCTTAGTGATCAAAAGACTGGTTCTTCATTAGAGCTTTGCAAAATTTCTCTTGACAAAGGAACCACACCATCAACCTTAAAATCTTCATCTTAAATTTCTAAGGAAAGGAGAAACAGGAGAGAGCAGGATAAAACCTATTAAAATGTATGTCACTGACTGGTGTACTCCCTCACTGTCTCTTCACGTATTCGCTTTTTAATAATATACTTTCAATATAATTTTAATCCTTATTTGAATTGTTTGCACGTGGTTTAAGCTCCAATAAAAGAATGTGAATTTTGCTCTTCTTAATTAGAACTTAAAACACTTATTTTATCAGCTCTGTAAAGTACTATTAAATTTTTTAAAAACTCCTTGAAGATCAGATAAAGCATGTTTTTCTGCTCAGAGCCCAATGCTTTAATTTGCAATTCTGTATGTTGTTTTATTCATGATAAAATACTTGATACTTGTAGTTTCTCTCCACACTGCTAACACTGACACAGATTCTCTACTGAGGTTTGACTACCGCCGAAGGATTCTTTCATGACTGGTCTACATTTTCATTTGTTTTCAGAAGCTTTGTTCAAAAAACAAGAAAAATAATTAAATTCCCGTAACTATAATTAACATCATTCATTCAACTAAAACAAGTGTTAATAATTCATGACTTGGAAATAAATAGCTAATTACAGGACAAAAAACTCAGTTTACTTATATAGTGTCTTACTAGCAATAATAGTTTGAGCTTTAATAGCCTAAAAATATATATTGTGCAAGTGTCCATTACAGCAAGTTATTTTTAATTCATAGCATACTGATTTATTCTGCATTCAGTTACTGCACATACACACACACACAAGTGTTTCTGTACACCACTCCTCCCTTTACTCCAGGATAGAAGACAAAACATTCTAGAATCAACTTCTTGTCCATATAGCTCCAAAATGCATGAAACTGACACTTAATGTAGAGTGCAACTCAGCATTATGTTTAAGAGTTCAACTGTAAGAGCCAGAACAAATCTCATTGAAACAAAAATTAAGAAAATGCTGTCCAACCAATGCTGAGTAATAAAATCTTCTACTGTCCTACAAAACTGATAGGCACTTCAAGTAGGGTATCTTCTCCACTCCTGAATTCAAAACATTCTGCTGTTCTGGAGAAAACAGGTCTAGAAATGAACCATGAGAAAGCCTGGTTTGTCTGTCTGTCAGTCTGTGTTGTTATGGGCTCCTGAGAAAAACAACATGAGTAATGCTATTAACATTTTTGCAACATCTTTTTGAACATGCTTGCAACACCTTTTCATACATACAGTGTATGAATCTGCACAGTGAGAATCAAACTAAATCCAATTTTGCTTTGCATTTTTCCTGGGAAGTGATCACCGTAAAACAAACTACATTCTCTTCCAGCACATGACAGATTTGAACTAGTGACCTGAAAGCTACAATGCTCAGCTTACCATTGTTCCTTCCCCAACTCATTCTGCACTGTGGGATTTTGGTCCAGCTGTAGGAAGAGGGTAACTGGCTGCATTTCGGAAGGTTGGGGAGAGGAAGTGTGAGAGTCAAGTGGGAAAGAAGAGACAACCGCCAGAATAATACTGTCCATACAGATTTCCCGTTTGTGGCTTCACTTCCTCACAGACAGGGCATTGTTCCAGTTGTAGCTACAGGAGTTGAAGAGGTACATACATTCATTTTATTTTTGAGAACGGTGTACAAGGACAGAAGCAAAAGATTCAAACCGGGAATAAACTGACAAAAACTGAGTCACATAATTTACTTTTTGTGACTTAAAAGGAAGAATGACTGACGGTTATCAAAACTATTACCTGTCAAAAATCTTAATATGATTAAGTGACTTTTGGCAGGAGGGAGCAAAGGAACCATTACTTTTCAAGAGGTTTTTTTATTATTCTGCTCTTTTTAAAAAATAAATGATAATATAATTTGTATAATTTTAAAGTTTTCTCAAACTCCACTTTTTTCTATTAACAATTACATTTTAGGTAATCTGTTAAACAGAACTGTAATTAATTTTATGAAATACCTTGCCAAATATATCAATTTCATTAATAAATAATTTGTTGCACTCTGTTTTTTACTGCTTTACCCAGATACTCTAAACTTGAAGTTTCTGTCAAACATGGCATCCACGGCTGCAGAAATGGCCATTTGACAGCTACAGTTTTCTCCCTAGCCATGGGAAAGACAACAAAAAGATGCTGCAATTTCCAAATGAATCACGGATAAAATCAGACTTCCATTGCTAAGTCTACACAGTCATACTGCAGGAATCCCAGATTTCACCCTTTACAAATTTCAATACCTAATAATCCTGCCCACAACAATTACTGTGGTGAAGGCTGTGTAAATGGAGAGGAATAAACAGCAGAGGAAGTGTGGTCAGAGGACCCATGAACCACTGCCCACACCCTACATGCCTTGCAAACTTATCTATAATCACTAATGATCGTTCCTGCAGCTCTGTAAATCAGCTGGAGGTGAGATGAGCACTGTCTATAATTCCAGTATGTGTCTTGTTCTGTAGAGCTTCATGTCCAGCATGGTTGTCTCCATCAGTTTTTAAGCACATACTAAAAATCTCAACACTATCTTGCCTTATCAGTATCCTACCACTTTTACCTTCAGCTTACATGACATATGGTTAACACTCTGATTGACTGTAAATAAATGTAATGGCTTTCTACCTAAAAGTTACTTCAATTCCAGGCACAGTTAATATTATCTAAGCTTTACTTTTCAACATGCAAAATAAATCAACAGTGTTCTTCATTAACCAGAAAGTGAGATGTAAGTTGAGAATTGTCCTTGGGCATTAAGAGGAGTTATTTAATGTCTTTCTTAAAAATAAACAAACAGAACAGGTAAGTAACTAGCAAAACATTTTGTGCCTCTGAAGACTGTCCTCAGAAAATGAGGAGGGAGACAACAAACAAATCAATAAATACTAAAACTCCCCCAAAGTAGGTGTGTACTTTCCACTGAGTCTACAACTAAGGAAACTAAGGCATTAAGAATGAAAAAACTTGCCTAAAATCACATAGAAAGTTTGTATTTCTTGCTTTGATGTTACCTCAGACTGACACTTGCGTTCATTAACACAGTGTTTCTCAAATGCCAACTGTACCTTTGCTGTTCTATAAAACAGAGTTTGAAGAAATTAGGTGTCTTTGAACTAGCTGTGCTAAATATTTGCCCTAGATTTTAGACATGCAGCTCAAAACTAACATATTTTCCTCACCTCTTTCTTCTCTCCTTCCTTGTCCATTTACTGTATTTTTTTACACATCACAAGCCATAAAAATTAATTACTAAAGAATTATGCAAACTAGATCTGCATATGAGTGAAGACTTAAATTCTTCTCCTGAACCCCAAGTCCCTTCTAAAAAGAAAGGGAGTCTTGGGTCAAGTTTGCTCTCATATTGCTTCTTTCCTCCCTGACCAGGTCCTCCACCAGCCAGGATCCTGTTCCCTCATTCCCATCATAACCTCCTTCCCACCACTGTTCCCTTTTTCCCCATCCCCTCTCGAGCTCCTCCACCCTCTCCAAACAAGAACAGATTGAGAAGTGGGAGAAGTCACAGCCATCCTTGGCCCAGGCTAGACCTCAGTTACTACCCTACAGGTGATCCACAGTTATTTTCACACGAGCACAGCCTTTCTATCTTGATCTTTTGAAACAATATGTTCAGGTAGTCTTTTATAATTTCTTCTGTTCAAGAGCATCAGAAAACTCCATCACGTCTTTCCTTGTGAAACCAAAATTAATCCTGTTCAGAAAAGAAAACCTTACAGCATACAACAATGATCACTGAGTGCTTACCAGCCACTTCTGTATTTCAATTTACCATATACTAAAATCATATTGTCTTTCATACTTCTACCACTTGCTTGCTTCATTTGGTTCTTCTTTATGCCTGCCCCATTCCCAACTTCACATGATCTTTCATACTACCCATTATACTTGCAAGAGCTTTCCACTTCCCTGTAAAGGAATTTTCTTTACCTCTTTTCAACCTCAAAACTGGCATCCTCTCTCTGAATTTTCTTCCTCGTGGTTCATGTGTGAAATACCTTATCACCTCAAAGCTGTAGTCAAAGGCCTTATTAACTTTAATTCCTCATCTCATTTAATATTGTCTCTCTGATGGCTAACTCATAAAAGGAAAGGCTACTGAATTCAACCACTTTCTTTTATAAACACAGAATAATACAAGTTTACAGCATCCCTTGAGCTCACTATCTACAATGAGATGACAGCTAAGCAAGCAACTTTATCAGAAATACATTCTAGAGCCTAATACTTCAGGATTAACTAAGATTTTAAAACCTATATACAGCATAAATACATACGGCTTATTACCACAAACTACAATAGGTGCTCAGTTACTAAACCAACATGAGGAACAGCGCTCAGGAATAAGCTACTCTGCTTTTTCAAACTATTCAGAAAGTGCTGCTACTCCTGTTCCCACATGCATGCTCCTATCACAATCACTGTAAAAGCAAAGCCCAGGGATCTTGGTAGGAAGACAGTTTGCTTATAAATGGGTTAGAGTATAAAATTTGAAATACACTGCTGTATGTTTTCCTTTGAAAAATACTTACAATGAAATATTTATTAAGTTTAGGCAGAACAGGCATCTGCTATTAGCGTACAACCCCCGTACACATTCATAGTTTTCTCTCCTGAAGAGCTCCAAAAATACAGCATCACTACACAATGCACAGCCTACAGACACAACTCATGATGCCCTGGAAAACTGCTCCTACAATCTCAAGGTCCATATGTATTCAGAGTTTCCTGCAAACCTGTCCCTTTTTTGCACCACACCACAAGACAAATCATGTAAAATTTATCATCTTCACATCTTCCAAGAGAAGAGGCAGCTATGTCTGATGCAGTTGCTGTCATGAAGCAATTTAATACGAACCTGACTCCAGCCGTTCAGATAGCAGTAGAAAGCCAGACCACTACTAAAATGTGAAGGAATAAGAGATATGCAAATCAATTTTCAATGAAATGTGAGATTATGAATGCTCGTAATTTTGCTGCTAGAAATCAATTAACTCGAATGAAAACAAGGTATTTTGATATTATAGTTTACCATGAAGAGCCCTCTGTTACATTTAGGATACTTGATTTATTTCCCCGCAAAATAACAGCAAACACCAGCTATCTGAATAATCCAAAGTACCACGCAGGCCAATCTCCAATACCTCCTGTGAGGATAGTTGCAGCTCCTCATCTCTTTGCCTTTTTTACGACCCGCCACTGCAGCCCAGCAGCTCCCCTGTCACGCTGCCACCCAGGGGACGCCACCAACCCAACAACCCCTACCTTAAAAAGAAAAGCCAGCAGAAAGAAAAAACAGCGACTGCGAGACAACTCCCGTAAGTCCGCACAGGCACCTCGCACCTCAGCACCGCCCCGGGCTGCTGCGGGGGGCGCCGGGGGGCTCCGGGAGCGGGCGGGGGACTGAAGGACACCTGCCCCCGCCGCGGCATCGCACTGCGCCCCTCGGGGCCACGGGGAGCTCCGTCCTACACCCGTGCATAAAAACACGTCCTATACATGCGTCTGTGTATATGTATTTATATATGTGTGTGTGCCTGTGTGTACGTCGGCAGCGGAGACACGCAGCGGTGGTGACCGCTTGGGCTCCCAGATCTGTCTTGGAGGCAGATGCGCGCACACACGCACCTATAACACACGCACCTATAACACACGCACCTATAACACAACACACGCACCTATAACACACGCACCTATAACACACGCACCCGAACACAAATCTCTGCACGCACCCGCGAAGGAGGTGCAGAAGTTCTTCGCAGGGGCGCCCCGAGGGCTGGCAGCTTTCCCGCCGTATAATGGGGGAGGCTGAGGGGGATGAAGTTTCCTCCCTCCTCCTCCCCCTGCTGCAGTCCCCGAGTTAGGCGGCGGAGCCGGGCGGCCCTGGGCGGTGCAGACGCCGCGGGCAGACCGGACCAGGCCCGCTCCCGGCGCTGCCTTCCCGGCGCCGGCCTCCGCCTCCGCCCCGCCGGGGCGCCGGGCCCCCGCCGCTGGTCGGGGACAGCCCCCGCCCTTACCGTTGCAGAACTGGAGCAGCGAGGAGGTGTCATAGAGGCTGCTGTAGCTGGAGAAGCCGTCCTCCATCCTGCCGCCGCGCTCCCGGCGTCCCCTCGGCGGTGCCCGCTGCCTGCTCGCCCACACGCTGCGGAGCGGAGGCGGCCCCGCTGCCTGCCTCACTCAGTTGCCATGGCAACCCATTCACTCCGCCGCGGCTGGGGCGGCGGCCGCGCCACTCCGCCCCGCTCCGCTCGGCCCCGCCGCCNCCCCGCCGGAGCGCGGGGCCGGCTGTGCCCACCGGGGCCACACGGGGCGGGAGCACCGCCCGGCTGAGCCCCAGGGGCGGTCACGGGCCGAGAGCGGCGCCGGGGCCGGGGCCGGGGCCGGGGCCGGGGCCGTGCGGGCTCAGCATCCCGCACTAATGCCGCTTGGCTGAGGCTCCTTTGCCTCTCCCACCGAAGCAACAGCCTGCCTGTAATTGCGCCTTATGTCCTCCACTCACTTCAGTGGAGGTTCTGCTGGGCACGGGATGGAGCTGTCAAGATAACATTGTAATTGATTCCCTCTTACGAAAAGAATTATACATTATACATTCTTTAGGCCATTTTATACAGTTTCAACTATTAATTTGAAGAATGATACACTTTTCCAACAGAAGATATTAAACTAGCGTTTGAGTATTTTTATCTAGCTACCTTCATAATATCCGTTCACGGTGACACGAGGGTCGTGGTGCAAAACTGGTGGCTAGTAATACTGTAAAATGGTTAGTTATTTTTTGAGCTTCAATTCCTGCCCTAAAGGATGTTGAAGTGTCCATTGACTGAAATGCATTTTTATTTAAAGCTCCTCAAGGGACTAAGAAAAATAGCCTATCTATAGCACCTTTCATCCTGAAAAATGCCAGAGCAGTAAACATCACATCTTCAGGCCTCAGTCCTTTCAGGGCCTTTTTGCAAGGCAGTTCCATCATGCGGATCCATTTACAGGCGTGGGTTCAGTACATGGGAGCCTTTTCACCAACCACTAACGCATGGCAGTGCTAACACAAAAGTATGCTATAAAATTAGGCAGAGATATCAGTTCCATATTAAAGCAGAGTGAGAAGTGCTCCCTCCTGAATTGCCAGTGCCAGTATCGGTAGAGTTGAAGTCATCTCCAACACAAGTACTTACCCAGACTGATGTGCTTAACTTGTATCTGACAAAAACAACTGCATATTATAGCTGTGGGCTATAAATAGCAGAAAATTGTGATAGTTTAATCAGACATTTAAAAAGCATAGGAAATTTCTTCAAAAATACTAAAGCAAATAGCCCTTCTTAGTGTTTTAAATGAGTCACAATTCCTTCTCCTCTTTAAAATTAACACAGAGCCCTTAGGTTTTCTCATGACCTTTTCATTCATAAGCCATAAAATTTTTCAAAGATACCGTGTTGCTCTAAAAGACTGTACACAGAGAAAGACATATATGCATGGGATTTTTGGCAGTCAAGTTGCAACAATAGAAACACTAAGCTCACTTTTTAATGCAATTTTTAATTAAGAATTTCCTTCATATTAAAACGTTGTTGCCACAATTACTTTCTGAGGTTGAGAAGTGTTTTAATATGCTGATTTTCCACCATCTCGAGATAGTTTCAGCACAAGAGGTTCGCTCACCATTAGATGTCAATGTTACCTTACCCTATACCTCCTGCAGATGTGCAGGTTTTGGCAAAAAGAGCTATGAAATCTAGGCTCTCTAAAAGCATTGTGTTTGTAGTAAAAAATGTGTTGTCAGCGAGACTGCTACAAAGATAAGAGAAGTAAATGCCCACTAACTTTTATGGCATTTGCCAAAGCAGAAGAAAGGCCAAAATGAGGCAATGCAGCTCCATTTCAGACAGTGGAAATTAAAAGTCACTTAGAAACCCAAATCTAATCTGTCATTAAAGGGAGACACAATAACTAAAACCTTACAATAGGTTACCCACTAAAACTAGAGGTGAAGGTGTCAGTGAAGCCTTTCAGCTCATCACACTGCAAATCAGCTCAGAGATGTGACAGAAAATGGTCTCAGCTCCAGTCTCCAGATGCTTTTATGATGCCATTATACTCTGAGGACAGGGGTTAGAAAAGGGAAACACTTTCATAATTTAATGATTTTGAGACCTGTTACAATCTCATTACACTAAGCGGCACAACGACACAAAATGAAAGAGAAATTGTATCTGTCTGTGGGAACAATGGGACAATGGACTACAAGGATGCACTAATGTGTCTCTGAGAATTCTGTTGGTATGGCAAAACAATAAAACCACTTCTTTTAATTGTCCATTTTCCAGTAAACTATAGCCTGCATCATTTGTACAGGTCAAAGCTAGTTCTTTGTAAAATGGGAAGCCATATGTGTGTAATGTGGCATCCTGAGCAGTATAGTGGAGCTGAGGTATCTGCAAGGGATTTATTGCTGTACATTTCTGCACTCTGACTGGTGGCCCTGTCAGAAACTGTATGATGTTACACTCTGAAAGCTTTATTTTATAATGTAAATATTTACTCATTTCTCTTGAGTAGTGTAACACAAACAACTATTTGCTAAGTGAGAACAAAAGAGCTTTCACCCATCCCTAACTGAATTTTCAGGAGTGTTAGGACAAAGAAGACTTGATTTCAGGACTGTAGACAAATATCGCAGAATCACAGAATATTCTGAGTTATCAAAGTCCAGCTCCTGATAATTTTGATATTTAATGTAACCGTGTTCCTGAAAACAGTGTCAGACTGCTTTCACCATTTGGTGGTACCTTGGACAGTCTGCCCTTCGTACCTGACCCCTGGGTCTGTGCTGAGTGCCACTGCCTCCAGCAGGCTTGTTTGGGGAGCACTAATGTGGCACTTGGTAAGGGAAGGATGCTGGGATTTGGCTGTCAGTGGCAAAGCCTGCTGTGCAGAGCTGCTAATGGCATCAGGTGCAGTGAGTCCTTCTGTGCAGAGTTTACACGAGGTGAAAGCTCAGTTCAGCGCAGAGGCTGGAGGGTTCTTCTTTCATGTTAGTGCAATGCCTGTCTGCTGAATACGTCAGGAATGCTTGGGTGGCCGCTGCACCCACTGACCACATATTGCAACTAGAGAAATCAGGCAAAGCATCTAGCACCATCAGCAAATGTGCTGGTTTTGCTAAAATGTATCACTGCATATAATCACAGCATGTATTTTACCATGACTAACTTCTGAAGATCCCCTCAAGCTCTTTAGCAATCATTTGATAGCTCACGTTTACTGCAGCATGATCAAAGGGAGCTGAGCTCAGTTTTGTAGCTCACTGTGTTTCCGTTTAAGATGTAAAGAGTCCATTTCACCATTCACAGTCTTACTTAATGCAGCAGTCTCTGCTGGAGCCTGGAAGGTTGGAAATTGTATGTTTGTACAAGTTTTGCTTTTCCTCTGTGAGTCAGATGTTTCATCCATTAAAAAGTTGAAGCGCTGCAACACTTGGTGCTTGGGCCCAGACTGCAGTCCAAAACACAAGGTACCACGCGTGTGCTTCTCCCTGAATCATCTCCCACTCATTCAAAACATGAGAAATGGGCGCTTCTTCCAGCGGTCCATCACTAGCACTGAGAGTGAGGTGGTCTGAAAGCTGGTGCCATAGCTCAAGCGCTGCCTCAGCGTTGGAGGACACGGTGTTTTGGCAGAAGCCAGGGGGCCAGCACTGGGCAGCACGGCAGCACAATGCCCAGCAGCAGCAGCAGCAGCAGGAGACCCAGGGGAGGAAAAGCGAATGCCTGGGTTTAGGCACTAGCAGGATGAAATCAGCATTTAGCAAGAGATGGGCTTTGGGGTTAAGTTTTGGATTTAGCTGACGAAATCCTGTTTGTTTATTTGCCCTTTCTCTTCAGTAAGCAGCAGCAGCTATTGTTTGTGTTTTTAAAGGGAATTTCATGCAGTGAATGAATTTTCTTCATTCTTCAGAAGTGGCTTTTCCTCACCGCTAAGACTATCTCCAAGTATTAGAGTGGGGTTTTCTGCCAGGGCTCCATCATAGGCTTAAAAAAGGATTTCCTCTCCTAGTGTGATGTAGGAAAGGAAGAATTGCCTTGCTGCCCCACTGTCCTTTGTGAAAACACTTCAACCACTGGAATAATCATTCATTCTAAGTAGCAGGACTCCAGTGTTTCAGCCACAGCAGGGAGCTTCATGAATGTCACTACAAAGCACAGTTCATGCATGTGGGAAAGATGGGTTATAAGAGGAGGATCACCATTATGCCAGCACAGTCTGAGTGCATTAAAAATACAATATAACAAATGTGGGATGAAACCATCAAACCTGTTTTACAATCCAAATGAAAATATGTCGCAATATGCCTGTATACATCATGTTGTTTCAAATGACATATAGTGAAATTGTGAAAGTTTCCCTATAATTAGTAAGAATATTCTTATTCATACTGCATAGGAAGAAGTATTGCTTTGCAGATTGTTAATTTATAAATACAAAGAGAAGACTTTGAAGTTGAAAAGAATAATGCTTTCCACATCTATGACTCTTCCTATTCAAAAATGGGAGACTGCTCAGCAAACACTGACGCTTTCAGACTTGCACCATCATTTTGAACTAAACATTGGCTTTATTTTGCTTATTTGGAAAATGAGAGGGAAAACATGACACAGCCAAAGTCACGCCAGGAAGTCTGTGACAGGGTCAAACCAGAATAACTATCAGTTGACTGCACTAACCATTAGACTACCCTGCCTGTAAACACTGAAGATATTACCTGCATGGTTTATTGTAAAATGCTTTCAAGCATAGTGCCTGCAGTAGAAATACCCTTATTTTTGTAAGGTCCTCTAACAAGTTGGGTTCAATGCACATCAATGTACAAAATGGCCAACTGCAGACTTGCTAGATCTGCAGATATATTATGGTACAAAACAGATGAGAAGCAAAATACACTCCAGATACACAGGAATGCAACTCCTGTTCCATCTTCTGTGCAATCTGTGATGATGGGAACAGCATTTCTGAGATACTAATACTCTGAGAGATTAATGTGCAGAAGTGCAATGATGGATGGCATCACATGAAGAAATGATCCACCCAGTCTTCAAAATTACTCCTTAAAAGTTTTCCATTCTAACTCAGCTCTGCAACCCTACTTTTCGTGGCTTCAGCCCTCAGTAGAGGCTGAAAGCTTCCACTAGCAGAGCTCTTTGAGATCTGTGTGTTCAGGAGCACGAATTCTACCTCCTGTGAGAGTGGCTTCTCTGGTTTCAGGTACAATAAATTTGGCAGAGTCTGACCAGTTCACCGTTCAGGGCATAGGAGGATCCTCCCTCCAAGTCTGAGTCACTCCCTATGGGGAATTTCCTCCCAGCAGGAGGACCTTTCCTGCACCCACTGAAACCTCAGAGAGCCCCAGGCAGGTACATATTGGGAAATGCTTTCAGTGAATATTAAAAAGTGATGCTTTTTTTTGACCTGCACCACATCAACACCTTCCTGCACATGGCTGAGATCACTGGTTTTGTTTTAATTTTTGTGCTGTGATTGTAAAGATATAACTGTGACGGTAAATAGTCCAGAGGTCTATTTTATGCATATATTTAATTCATATATTTTTACAATTTAATATGGGGTTTATACAAAGCCACAGCTACACAAATCTATGTCTTCTAAATTATATTACAGAAGGATGAGACTAAAGTAAACTACAATGCAGATGTATTTCTTTAGAATTATATTTAAATTACAGCATAGTAAATTGATCATTTAAGGTGTACACAGAAAATGCCATTTTTAGACAAAAGGATATATCAGCTACGCTGTGAGAAAGAAGTCTCTCTCTTCTGCAAACAGGTACCCACAGTGCCTGTGAACAGAGGGAGGGATCTCAGCACTGTATTTCACGTTCCCTGGTCCGTAGGATGGTGGTTTAAACTTGAGCCTTAGCAGAACTGGTATTCCTAATTTTCCATCTTCCCATGTCACAGTTTCACTGTTTTTGGGATCCAGCACAATTAAGGGCATATTGTAGGAACTGATACATAACAGGAAAATTTACTGTCAGTCGCATAAATAACAAAGCACACATAAAAATGTGTGAGACAAAGCAGCACATCCATTCAATGGTAGAAGGGGCTAGCCAATCTCATTTATGGCACTTTCTACATTTGCAGTTACGTTATTGGAAATTTGCCCTGATGTAGAAAATGAACTGTGGCAAATATCTTCTGATAGATAGCTGGAAAAAAATACTGCATTTCCTTTAGTGATTTCATATGTTATGATTGCTTTTTGTGAGCAATTTATTGGAAAAACTAATTTGTGCTACTAAAGAAATCATCAAAAGTAGCTGCAGAGAGTTTACCTGCAATCTTACCTCCTGTCACCACATAAGCCCATTTACCACCTAAACTAACCTAGCTTCAAGGTTTGCTTATCCATCCCCTGTATCTTTCATCAGATACAATATTAATTATACCAAAAGAGACAGAGGAAGAAAGAAGACAGTATTCCATTTGTATGGTGTGAGTTATTTCTGCAGGGGACAATAGCATTAAATTTCCATGAGCTTTCCCTGAGCGGGTAGAGGATCAGGAGAGTGTAAGGCAGGATGACCTATATGGGCCAGGCAGGAAATTCAGCCCACTGCACTTGCAGATTCCTTTGATATCTTCCAGAGCCCAAGACCACCTACACCGAGACCTTCGTCCCTCCATTGCTTTTGCTGCCTCAGCTCCTTTCTGTTTTCCCAGTTCAAGATCTCAAGACAAAACGTGGAGATGGAAGAAAACAGTTAAATCATCAGCAAACCTAAACTTGGCTGGATGGAGAAAAAAGCAACAGGCAACAATCCTTTCCTACAGTTTCCAACATTACTTTACACTAGTTTCCAGCATGGACTGTAGCTTTTATTTTTTCTGGGTAACTATAGCTTTGAATTAAACTATTTATTTACTTTGGAACAGGATTTGCCTCGGAAGAAACTGTTTTTGTTCTGGTCTGTGCAATCACTGAAGACCCATAATGTGATCAAAGTAAGTTTGTGTTGTATGTGTTTTTTCAAAGTGATTTCTTTCGGCAGGTTCACAGCCAATGCATCCAGAAATTTAGATGAATTCTGGTTTTGATCTCCTTTGGACATACAATATGTAAGAAATAAAATGCAAGAAAGTAAGAGGTTAAACCAAAGAAGACTCCACTGAATTGCCCAGAAACATAAATAGGCATTAGGGTTTAAATGGCAGGATCAGGTCCATACAGTAATAAAATATTTGGCTTTTGGGAAAGAATGCTGGCTGTTCTTAAAACACCTCTGCCAGCCAGTAGAAGGTGTAGGATTACTAATCCTCCTCGGGGGAAGCCATGCGTGGCATTCTTCTCTTTGGTGATGGCATTCAAGAGAGTCCTGGACAGAGGAAAAAGTAATAGGGGCAATAATGACAGTCTCTGAATGAATCCCTGAGAAATATCCCTGGCCCTGCTGCCTGGCTGCCAGCCAGCCAAGCATGAAGAACAATCGTGCATTTGTTTCAGATATCCAAGTTACTTAATTTTAAAAATGCTTCCTGATGCGGCCCACTAATTCTTAAGTATTTCACCACCTGATGTTTCTCTCTCAAAGCTTTCAAAGAAGCAAGAGAAAACCAGAGCTACAGATAAGGGAAAGAAGGGAAACAAAAAGGATTTTGTCATTAGCAGACATAATTCAAGAAGAAAAGGACAAGAAGACAACTTCTTTTCAACTTTTTGATGCCTGATAGCCCCTCATTGTCCCACCTCTTTCTGACAGTGCTGGATAAATGCTGGAATAAAGAACAGAATGAATCTCAGAAGTAAAATATGTATTGTGTGCCATAAATTATACCAGCAGATGCAGCCATGAACGAGAGAGCTAAGAACATAAAACCCCTGTGGTGTGTGCTGGCTGATGAAGGACTTGGGGTTGCCAAGGGACACTCTGTGACCACCGTTCTGTCCAAGCTAAGAGCTTGCTCTGAACATCAGCCTGCAACCCTGTCATGCAGGGACCTGTGCCTTTTCCTTTGCATTCTTCCTCTTAAACAGCTCTTCTTCCTATCAGTAGTTGTTTAATTAATGTTTTGGCCATAACCAGCTTGTGGTATATTTTACAGATGTCTGAGTAATCTTGCACTGAGGAATTTTGCATCTTTTCCTCAAACAACCCCTTCAGACAAAGATTCTCAGGTTAAGGTGAATGAGTTCCCCTGGACTAAGAGACAGGTAGAACAGGTCAAGGGCCAGCTCTTCATGTGATGTAACTTTGTCAATTACCATCAGCTTCAGCTGAAGTCTCGATTTCATTCCTTTTTATTTGTTAGAAAAAGTGTTATATAGTTTTGTGGTACTATACATAACACAAATAACCTAGCTGTTTAATGCTCATCAGAGACTCCATTCAACTCATCAGCCTTTTGTCAAAGTCAAAACCCTGGATCCAGATTTGTCACATTTAAGCATCCATAATATCTTCTCATTCCTTCATGACAATTTTTATTTCGAGACATCAGCAGCTATGTTCTTATTCGGCAATCATTTCTGCAGGGGGAAAAGGTTTTGCAATATTAGTGTCATATGAACAATTAAGAAAATAAAAACATTTCTAAGAAGTTGATGCTATTTGTTTCATATGAGAAAGATGTTTTAAAGAAATCCCATATCAGACTGTGGCAAGAGACATTTTTCCAACTTTTCAAATGACATTAAATGTCATTCAGTGATGATCCAAGAATAAGGAGCAAATAATACTTTATACTGGAAAAGAATACATATGACTTATGATTTGCAGCTCTTATACATGTGAACTTGTGGAAAATGATGCAATTAGAGGCCAGAAGCAGAGCAAATATCTGTTTACATTCAGCTCTGCTGAGCAGATCAGAACTGCTAGAGGGCTGGAGGAAAAAATGTCCTTTTCTCTTTTGCTCATATCCTCCATGGGCTATGTCCTACTTGTACTCAAGCAGTACAATTAGAGGGGAGTGTCGATATGATTTAGCATTTTGTATGTTTTCCATTCATCTGATGAAGTGTGTTTGCTCTGTCATTCATTCACCATTTCCTTCCATGTGAAATTACGAAATATGGCCTATGAATAGTGAAACATAGGTTTTTCCATCTCTGCATGTTTTCCCTCGGAGCTCAGAAAACCAAGTTATGCCAGCATAGAGGAAGGACAGGAAATGTAGTAATAAAGTTCCTGGCTTCATCACAAGCCCCTTTCTTACCTGACCAGAGGAAAGTATGTGGAAAGGGATTGAACTATTCCATGTAAGCACACGTGAAGTGCAACAGTATGTTGACAGAAAACCAGAAAGGAAAAACAAAAAATGAGATACAAGTAGGGACAGTGAGGTTACAAGGTGTCATGCTACAAATGCATAGGAAAAAGGCCAGGAGAGTGCTGGCTCACTACTCAAGGGTGCACAACAACTATCGACAGATGACATGAGGAAGGTACAAGTGATTAATGACTTTTTTGTGTCTGTCTTTACTAAAGCTGTATTTCAACAAACATTTTAAGGCAATGTTATTGCTGAAAAATGTAGTTGCATCCTCCTTGCTTCACTCCATTCCCTCCTCTCTGCCTTCCTTCATCCCACTGCCACAATGATTTGTAAGGGCATGAAGGGGTCCAGATGGGGAACTGATCCAGCTGAAAATGAATCTAGCAAATAGGTGATAGTTATTAGGATCAATTAGTTCTGCAGTTTGACTCCTTGCATGGCTGTACTGTAATCAGATAATTTTTTTCAAATTAGCTAGATGTATTAATTTCATTCTATTCTGCTTAAAGGGCAGACTGATCGAGGACAGCCTCTGAGTGGCTGGATGTGTAGGGTGTCAGAGGATCAGAATTAGGAAAGCATTGGAACTATCTTTAAAACTGGGGGGAAATGGAGTAGGAGATAATCAATCTGTCTGATTAAATTAAATTTCTGCCCCAAAATCTGGGATTTTTTAAAACCATTTATGAGTGCCTAGATGATAAAGGGGGAGTAGGTAGCATTCAGTTTTCATTGTAACAACCAAGCCTGTCAAACCAGCTGAATTCTTGCCATGCCTGTATTGCACAGTGGACAGGGGAAAGGCACTTGGTGCCATGGAACTCGACTGCAGTGAGCTTTCTGCACAGCCATGGCACACTTACAAGCAAATGAGGAAACACAGCCTTGCTGACCCTGCTACACCCTTTCAAACAGGTGTAAGACTGTACAGGTAATCATGCCTAAGCAGTGACAAAAACGGAAGGAGGTATGAAATACGATTATTCATGGTTTTCTCCTTAGTCTCACTATAGTCCACCTTTTCATTAATGGCTGAAAAAGGAAACATAAGACATACTTAGTAAATGTGCTGGTCACAGCCTGGAAGCTCTGCAAGTATGCTAATCAATAGGAAGATTAAATTCTTTTAAAGATCTTGGCAGCCTGGAGAACTATCTGTAAAAGTAAGATAAAATGTACTAAGGACCAGTACAGGGCACTACATTTAGACAGAAATTATCTGCTGGAAGGTGGGTATTAACCACTTAGGAAATAGCTTGACTGAGGGCAGATGACAAACCAAATATCAAGCTGTGTTATGCAGAGTGGAAAAGGCAAGCAATATAATGCAATGAATAAATAATCCTGAAAATGCACAAAGAAATCCTTCCACCCTATTCAGCATTGATAATGCCTCGGTTGGAACATTAAGTCCAGTTTAAATCGTATCAGGAAAGCTTCTCATTCAGGTTAGACATTAGAATAAAAAAAATCTTTCCAACTGTAAGATCAGTAAAGCACTGTGATAACTTGCCTTGGGAAGTAACAGAACACCCATGGAACATCTCTGAAACCATTTTAGAAGAATTTATGTCCTCTTGATCTCTTGATGTGATATAGCTGGTCCTGCCTTGGGTCAGATTGACTAGATCAACTCTAAAGGTCTTTTCCAACTTAGATTTCCTGAGATTTATGGCCCAGTCTATTAAGTTTTCTGAGGAACAGTAGCTGCAGGCCCACTACTGTGGGCATTTTGCTGTTGTTCTTCTCACTCGAGGTTCACAAATAATTGACTGGCATACATGAAATAATCCCAATTGACTTAAAAAATCTGTCTTGGTTGCTGTCAAGCTGGAGTAATATAAATTAAGATATTGCTCCTTTTTTTATTTTGTTCTGAAGCCATCAGTTTTTCCCCATTTAAGTCATTGGCAATATACTCCTACAACCCCCAAGAACAGGTGATGGAGAAAACAGTTTAGTTTATGTCATGCCAGAAACTAAAGTTAATATACCGAAAAAACAAGTCACCTTTCTGAGCACTCATGTACAGTGCTACTATTCTGGGGGCTAGTGATGGAGAATCAGCCTTTCTTCTCACAGTCACTGGTGTGTGTCAGGTCAGGACAACACAAAGCAAGTCCACTGTGCTTGTTATAAAATGAGCTAATGCCTCTTTCTCTTTTAAGAGGGTATAAATTAGAGTCAACACTTGGCAAAAAGTCACTGTCACAATTTCAATAGTGAAATGCCAAAAGCTTGAGCAGGCATTAGGACTGAGGTGTCCTCACTGTCCGCTTCTAAAGCAGTACACAGGATCCCTGGGATTTCATTTTTCTGCTCTGTTCCCTCTTTTGGATCCACTCCTATAACGCTCATATGGGCAAGCTGATGAAATAAAAAGGCAATTCACGCTGACTTGGAGTATTTGCTTTCATTTAGAAGTGACTGCTGTTTAGCAGGCAAACATACACCTATGGAAAGGACAGCTCCTGTGGTGTTTGATGCTTCTGAGCATCTGTAATCAACATGTCTGAAAATATTTTAAAGTAAGCTCAGCCTGTATTTGACTTCATAATACAAAGTACTGCTTGGGACAGAATCGAATGTTTGTGTGTGTTTATATTATTCCCTTGCATGAGATGAAAGGCATTTATGTCTCTGTTTTTTCCGCATTCACAGACACAAACACATAAAAGCATTCTGTTATCCCTTTCCCTTATGAAGAGTGATCATCTACTGTGATTTATTTCTTAGTGGCACAGTCTCCTAAATAGGCATTGAAAAGCATCATTAACCTTGAAGGCCTGACTATCTATTTTCTGGACTTGCCCTTCACAGTGCTAACAAAAGTAGTTTCTACAAGAGAAATTTGACTTTTATATTATCTAAGATACACATTTAAAGTAATGAAATACATTAATATTTTATATAATTCTGAAACCTAAACCGCAAAGTTTGAAATTATATGTTCACCCTTCCAAAACTCAGGTTTGCCATTCTGCTTAAGTGTGGTAGTGTGACATTTGAGAAAGCTGTGACATTTAGATCTCTGTCCAACAGAGGGAGGTGTTCAGAAACACGGATTTGGTCCAAACTCTTTCTAAGACTAAGGAATTCAACACCAGGGAAGAGGAGGGCATGCACAAATGCAAGTGAGCAGCACATACTTTACTATGGCAGTTCAATTTGTTTAGCTGCTCCATGAGAACGCCAGTATAGTGTCAGGGCTACTTACAGACTCAGTCCTGCCCGGGAGATCAGAGGACTTTTAGATCAGACAGGTGACAATATCATCTCTGGGATGGAAGGGAACTATGAATCACTTAAGAAGAAAAAGCACTATTTGGTCCGTATCACCTCCTTGATGTAAGACAAACTAAAGCAGAGGTCCAGTCTGGCAGGCAATTTGGGTTCAGTAAAAACCTGAAGTTACTCGGCTGTGCTTTCCTCACAGGCAGTCACTATGGCAACGGGAAAATATTGTGAGGTGTAGGAATGATGGGAATATGATTCAGAGGGTTCAAAAAAGGGGACATTCAAAACCAGAACTCCCAGTAGGCACAGAGTACTCTTTTCAAAAATACACTCAAATCAAGGAGAATTCTTTGCGCTGGTGTTTTTATTGGGGAATGCAATAAATAAATAAGGAGCTGTAGTGCTGCATATTTTCAGCCCCTTTATTATCAGGGGGAAACAGAAGCTGGTGGTAAAGGAAACAGGAGCACCCTGCTCTGCTCCTCCTAGTCCTGCTCCATTTCCCACAGGGCTGCCGTGCAGCTGGAACTGCATTTGTTGGTAAGCAACATGTTTGGACAGACTCAGCCGAGTCAGTGTGTGACTTCAGTGGCCTTTCCAGGTGGGATGGCTTCTCCTTTCACGTGCAAAACCACAGAGGCCACAGGGAACCCCTTTGTGAAGTCTTCTGTCTCCCTGAGCCTGGTCCCACCAAGCTGGGATTTGGCCCACATAAGGCAAGAGCCATCCTTCAGGGAGACATCCCTACAGAGCATTGGATGAGCAAGGACTACCAGGCTAACCTGGATCTGTGCTCTAACTGGCCCAGTACCACATGGGCTTCAGCTTGCCACACAACAGCATTTATAAAGCAGCTTGTCCTCAGGAGAACTTCCTCCCCAGTTTTGCTCTTTAGTTATTTAATCCCAGGAAGCAGATATTTAGAGACAGATACACACACACACGCACACAAATATATATGTGAGACAAACTCAAGCAAATATATGTATATACTTTTTTTTTTCCCTTGTTCTAATAAAATCTTCCAACTCATGTGGCTGATGATGATTTCATCACCTGTATTAGCGCTAGTCATTGTCCGAATCTGTTATGCTTTTGGTCTCAATAGCACTCTGACATAGTTAGCCCCACAGATCAATTATGCATTGTGCAAAAGCCTTTCTTTTAACCAAATTTATGTTCTGCCTTTTACTTTGTTTAATGACTCTTTATCCTTGAAATCCAAGAAACTCCAGATTAACTCTCTCTATAGCACTCAGTTTTTTCCTACATCTCTCTCAAGCTTCCCCTTTAATTTAACTCCTTCCATTGTTTCTGCCCTGAAGGAGGTGAGAACTTCCTTTCTCATGAGTTTCTGAGACCTGTGGATTTTGGGGGCTGTCCACAAGCCTCCCCTTCTGACCTGCAAGCTGCTGCTTCTTCATGAGAGATGGCGTGAGCTGAAGCAGTGCTGGGCACCCTTTGATCCCATTCCCCTGAGTTCTACTGTGGGAGGTACAACAGAGCCCTGAGGCATCAACATGATTATACTGTATTCTTCTACTTTAAAACTACTGGCCACCAGTATTGTTGCTCAGCAACATGAAACTGTGTATCACTGCTGGCTTCATTAAACTTTAAAAATATTTTTCCTTGCCAACTCAAATAAATAACTGACAATTATTTCAGTGTGCATTTAGCATGTCCATTCAAATTCCAGTAAGTAGGCAAAACAGTTTCATATATCTAGAATTAAGAAGATATTTCTAATACTGGCTCTAAAATAAAATGCATAGCTGAAAAATACTTCCACTTACATGGCAATTTGTGTATTACTCAAAGGTGCTGTATCAAATAAAAGTCAAAACCCTATAATTATTTCTTTACTGAACATGCTGCACCTTCTCTTTATTCAAAGATCCTTAAATCTTTTTCTATAGTTTCTCACTAGAAAAAACGACAACAACTGATCTTTCCATTACTTTATCACATTACTTATATGTTGTAATGTGCCTATATTTGCTAATATAGGCAATTGAACACATTAAATATGCATAAATAGAGAAGAACAGATTTCAACACCGATATTTTCTGATTGAGTAATAGTGCCTGGGGTTATTCAAAGGGAATGGGTTGTAAAACTCAAGTGTACTTTTTGTCATCTAAGTGATGGATTGCTTGTTACTCACCTCTAGCATGGGTCCCAGCTAAAATAAATTGCTGCAATCCTTATCAGCAGTTTCTTTTCTATTACCTGTGAGAAGTACCAGTTTTATCTAATTGGTGGCATTACAAGAACATTTTTCTGCAAATATAGAAGCCTCTTGGTAAATGCAATTGCTACTTTAACCCACGAGAGGTACGGTTGGATGCATATCTGTGAGCAGAATGGAGAGAACCTGAGCTAGGGAGCTTTGGAGATCTCTGAGCTAAATGACTGCCAAAATAAACATGACTGGAGATAGAGGGATTAATGCTGTAATCCTTACTTAAGCAAAATTCCTGCTATCTTCAGTGAGATTCTCACTGGGGAGCAGCTGTAGAAATTGGCCTAAATGAAGCAGGAATGAGAAAGGCCAAATTCTGCCTCTGGGTGTGCATGTGTGACTTCCGTAAAACCTGAAGCGTGACACTCTGGGCCTGGGATAATCAGCACATAAATTCTCACCAAGCTCTACAGAACCGAGACTTTACTCGGTATAAATACAGGAACATCCATAGCCCCACAGGGTAACCTTTCTATCCAAGTTCCACTAAGACGTGAGAACACAAGTGCAAACTAAAACTAACATTCAGAAACAAAATGCGCATTTTATTAAAAACTGTCTTCCATTTTAACCAGTCCTAGGAGTGTTTGGAGCATTTCTCTTCACTGAACTCAGAGTTACTGTCCCCATTTTCCATCTGGGAGGGAAAACCAACATGTAAAGTTAAGTGATTTTCCACAGACCACACAGCAAGTGATTAGTATCATGGGGAAGAATTAATCTTGGGTGTAAATCCATAAAGATTAATGGAGCTCTAGCAGGGATTAATTTGGCCCATCATCTCTAAGAACAGCAAAACCAATTAGGTGATGTCATTAATCTTCTGATTTGTAAAGGACTGTTTCTTAAGCAATACTGAAAGAAAGGCAATAAAATAGGAATGACCAAAGGATCCACTATAACAGATGAACTGGTCATTCCTTGGCAGGGGATTTGCAGCAGGAGCCTTAAAAAGTGACAGCAGCCTCAATGTGCCCTCAGGCTTCCATCCCAACTGAGACGCTCTGCGGCAAACATTTATTTGAGGAGTGGAAAGTGAGTCCAGATTTCACTCACTGATTTGGTTTATGTCTTTTCTTAGGGAAAGACTTTCATGAAACTGATTTGGAGTCAAATATTTTTATTATGGCCCTGGGATCTTCAAATCTTTGGAAAATATTAGTGCTTAATGTCCTATGGAAAGTAGCACTTGAAGGATTCATAAATTTAAAGCTTCCCCCTTTGACCTGACAAAACGTGAACTATCCCATTAGAAGGAAGTCTATAAGAAGTAAGCATTTCAAAATCTTTATAACTGACTTGTTCTGAGATTTGCAGGGGGAAAAAATCTTTATTCACTGGTTTGGACAATACACAATTTCCCATCTAAAATTATGAAGATGTTTCTGATGCTTACAGAAGGGTGAAAACTGGCCCACAGCAGAGAAGGATCTTCCTTCCATTTGTCTCAGAGATTTTATTTCAAAAAGAAGAGAAACAGAAAGTTTTTTGTTAAAGGGTAATGACCAGCTATAACAAATCCACACAAAGCAGATATGAACAGAACAACAAAAACCATGGCTTCCAGACCATGGTTGACGGAATTTATGGAAAAAGAACATCTGTGACATTGGCAAAGTTTAGCATGAGGACATTGAATAGAAGAGAGTGAATTTGTGCCTGCAAGTTGTGTGCATTACCTAATAGGCATGGTAAAAATGTTCCACTGGGATGTTGAAAGCAAAACTTGGCAACAGTGAGATCATTAAAACCCTACTGCATAGAAGCCCTCATTCAAAATGTAATAATATGTATCAGGTTTTTCATGATTTTTAGGAGAGAAAATATTCTTGCTATAATAGGGATCTTCCCGTCAATAGTTCTGCCTGAATAAGTGTTTCATGGCAGAGATTTCATAATCAGTGAAATTACTCAAAACTCCTTTCATGGGGATGTTCTTGGATAAAATAAAACCTCTTTCCTGATTTTATATACTGTAGGAGTTCAAATGAGGTGATGTGCTCAGGCTGACAGTACAGCTCCATTCCAGAGGGACAATGTCATGACTCTCCCTGGCACCCTGGTAGAGAAGCAGAGCTTTGTGGGGCAGGGCTTTCCAGCTTCCTTCCCACCCCAGTCAGCTGAGCGCTTTTTAGGAATGTAATGACACACTGCTGCATCCATCTGTGAACAAAGGATGCTGCAAAGAGACATGGCATAGGCATCTAATGAGAATATGAAAGAAACTTGAACTGTGGCAGGGAGACTGGAGCATTGAAGATGGAGTGGGATGATAATGTTTGTGAGTCAGTGACGATTGTGTGACAGCGTGATCGCACGTGGGAGTTGGTGCTGCTAAATATTGATGCACATAAGGCTAGAAAGTGTAGTGTGGAGAATTGAATCAGCCCTAAAGAGTAAATAAATGTACCAGGGAATGTTCTTACGTGGTATCTTCTATGTTTCAGAAGGGCCATGAAAACAACAGGAAATATGCTTAAGAAAAAGCTGTCAAATTAGGCCCATAATATATAAATAGATAAAGAATGCCCGTTTTTATATCAGCCTTCGACAGATGGATCTAAAGAAATACTCTGAGAAATGCTTCAACAAAAGCAGATATTAGCACTATGCAAAAAAACTCTTATTAAAAACAGCATTTGGTGTTCAGGGGAACAAAATCAATACATTAACGCGGTAGTAAATACCACAGTAGAAGTACCTGTGATTCAATTCCAAGTTACTTCATAAAAAAAAACTGCACACAAACAATTACAGCCCTTTCAGTTGATATATCTTTGTTGCCCTACTTAAAACACATGTTTCAGAAATAATTTATGAGGGAAGACATATGAATGTTCACAGTAACTACTGCTTCGCAAGTCCAGTTGTAAAGCTGGAAGAACTCGGAGAACAACAGGGGGAAAAAAAAAAAAAAGTAGTGATGGCAAGTGCTTCTAAGCAGTGTGTGGCAGAGTGGAGCCCAGACTTTGTACTGTAAACTCTGTGTTAACTCTTTGCTGATCATCTGGTTGGTACGGCCACTGCTGATTTCATCGGCAATTGGCTC
Source organism: Grallaria varia (assembly GCA_013396735.1). Lineage (NCBI taxonomy): Eukaryota > Metazoa > Chordata > Aves > Passeriformes > Formicariidae > Grallaria > Grallaria varia. The sequence goes on from VWZG01012327.1 coordinate 298,361, forward strand.
TGGGTCTGTTTTCATAACAGAGTAACAGGCATCCTGAAATGCCTGTATTCATGGAAAAGTCTCCTGTGTTTTAGTTTGGATATATTTGATGCTATTCAAGGGTTTACTGGGTTCTTTTTTTCAGATTGCAAGCACAACAGTGGAAACATTTGTTCCTTGGCTTGCACACACATTTAGTGCTATCTCTGTGGATTGTGGACACAAATGAAAAGTTTGGCTTACATAACGAGAGATCTGTCATCTTAGAGTAAGAGAACAGATCCCACAGAAGTATGGGAAATCCTGGCCATTTTCAAGCGCCCATTTTCCTTCGTATTTACAGCAAATTAAATCCGTTCACCATGTCCTTTCTAATAAGCTGAAGCTTCAGCTGTGTCGGCAGCTTGTCCTCTTCAGAGGTACCACCTCAATCTCTTGCTATCATCCCACAGTGCCCAATGTCACCCTGAGGGATGTAAAAGAATCATCCCTTAAAATGTTTTGGAAGATGATACCGGTCTGAAGCAGATAGTACAGGTCTGCCCTGCTATGTCCCTAGGGAAGGCACCATCTCAAGCCCCATTTTGGAGGAAACACAGTGCAGAAAACAGAGTATTAGTGCCCCAGCAAGTCAAGACAGACACAATCCCCTTGCTTCAGGCACACAGCTCTCAAGGGAGTAAATAGGAAGATGAGACAGACTACAGTCTGAAGTACATCCCACGGAGTTAGTGTCCTTAGAGCATGAACAGCTGGTTAATCTGATTAAAGGAGATGGAAAAACATCTTGAGGATGGCACGGCCAGGAGGAGAACATCGACGTGCAATAAAAGCCAGATAAGCACCTGAGTGCATGCATGGCTCAGTGTCAACACCAGAAGATGTGCAGGAGGCAGCCCAGCGTGACCATTCCCTGCACACCTTTGTGGTACCCACCAAAAGCCACCATCCCCACCTCCCCCGGGTGCTGTGCAAGCTGCAGGTTCCCATCCCACATGTGCTGGGCAATATGAACCCCAGCAGTATGATAAAAATAGTATAATTTATCCACATCTAGCTATCGTACCTCTTTATTTTGAGCAAAGAAGAACCCACAAGGATGGATTCATCACACGATGTATTAGAGACTACAGGCAATACATGACCCACGATCTTCTCAAAAATTTTTCTTCAAAAGAAAAAGTATCTGCTCTTCCACAAACCGTGGAATTCAACCTCCCAGCTGGATAGTTTCAGATAGCTTAAGGGATCTCACTGTACTTCTGTCTTTCAATAGGTCATGGATGTCTGACACAACACTACGCTTGGCTTGTGCCAGGAAAATATGTCTTGGCTGCTTAACGGATCTGCTCAATCTTCAGCGTGCCTATTCCTCAAGAACAAGCACAACATTCTTGTGAAACTCTCTCTGAACAAAGCAGCCAGCTCCAAAAGCATCTTTCTACCTGGGCTGTCTCAGCTGCTCGCAGTTAATGAGTCACATGCCATGAAATGCAGCAATGGGGCTGCCAGAAGGGGTTTGAACCCATTCTCTCTGTGCAGAGCCCAGGTTGGACAGATGCACAACACAGATAATTCCCTTTGCTGCGGTGATGCTCATTGCCAGACTGGGGCAGCTTTGTGGGAAGGAGCACTGTGAAAGACAGGACTGCTGAGGCCATTGTCAGTGCACGGCCATCACTGAGAGCACCCCCAGGGTTACACCTGCAGACCACCAAGCCACTGCCATTTCCTAAGTGCACAGGTCCCTGTGCCCTGGTACGGGAGAGCTGGTATTTCTGGGGCACAGTGGAAATACAACACATTCTTCTGGATTAAATCTGGTTTGGAGGTATGTTGCCAAACCTTAAAATGCAAGGAGAAAGATAATACAGCTATTTAATCTACATAGATTAGTCTCTGCATGAACTCCAATCCTAGGTTTTCCTGGCTAGATCTCAGGATGCGGATTACTTTTGTTATCTAATGAGTGACATAAAAAGATCTACAAGTCTGCTACTTAGGAAAATGAAATATATTTAAAATTAGCTATATGGATAGCTTACCTTGGTTTTTTTTCCCCTACTGATTGAAAGTTGTTATATATAATGTCAAGTTAGTAAGCAACAAATCCTTTCTTATTAAAGTTACTTAATCCATGAATGGAATTACAGCTTGCTTTAGATTTGCAGTCCTTTTTTTACAGCCACCTGTCTACTTTTCAGTTTGTACTGAAGGAAAAGAAAAAGCTATTTTCTGTTCTAAACTCACATTAAACTACTCACCGTGAACAGTTACTACTTCAAAAGAAAATATGCTCAGAATGATTCTTCTTGCCCCAATATGGTATTTAAAAACAGACAATACAGAAAAAGATCCTATCTTACAGTAACATATACAGACCACAGAAAACATCATTGTACTATCCCTGCTTACTTACTACTTAACACCAAACCCCCATCACAATTAAGGAAAATTAATTACTTTGTAGTTTAAGTTAAAATCCCAGCTGCTATAAAATATAAGGTAATCATAATTTCAACAGCAACATGGAATTAAGTAATGGAAGAAACAAATGACCTGCACAGAACTCTGGTGCTCCACTGTGGTCTGCCTGGGCTGGTTCCTCGGGGATGGACTTCATGTTCCTCAGGGATACCCCCAGAGCAGCAGGTGGGTTATGTCCGGGAGTCAAAGGGCTCTGCATGAGAGGCCACTGAATGCCTTCTCTTCTTTTTATTTATGTGGATGTTACAATGGCAGCAGACAGCAATGCACAGACACTAAATTAATTAAGCTGTTTTTAAGCCAGAGCATTAAGGTGATGTCATAAGAACATGCTTAGGATGGCAAGGTCACTGGAAAGGGAGAGTACATGTACTGCAATAAAAGATTTTGTAGTTTGGAGGGCTTGTGTTGGGTCCCTTATGTGAATTTGTCCACCTCCTTTTTCTTCAGACTGGGCACCACCTGGAGAGGTACTTTTTCTATCCACTGAAATATCCAACAGCATCTCTGATTTAAACAGGAGAGGAGGTGTTACACCTGCTTCAGCTCTGAGCACTACACGTTATACACTCAAAAATGCATAAATTAGTCATATTTGCAAACACATGGAACTGGGAAAATATTTTGATGCAAGATAACATAGTTAATGTAATTTATGCCAGACTGAGTTTGTGTTTGCACACAAACATGCTCAGAGAGGCACATGTTGGGCGTCCAGAAATCTGCTCAGTTTACTGCTTCCATTGACATGCCATTGCACTGCCCTTTTGCAATGATAGTTTGATTATACTGTGCAACTGAGCCTGAAATTCTTTTTCTTCTATTTCCTAAGTGACTAGTTTTGTAAAAATCAAGAACAGCAACAATTAGCTTTTATTTTCTTTGTAGTCTTAAAAAAAACCCCAAAACTTCCAAAAAGGAAGACTCTAACAGAAGAAATAAAGCAGATGCTGATGCAATGCAAGCTGTTAATGATGCTATTGCTTCACTGTGAAATATTTTAACTAGGAAATGTTGAGTATCTGAACAGCAGCCATAATCCTCTCATACAGAAGCCTTTTCTAAGGCCTGTACAGAGTAAGTGCAAGGCTGTGTCTTCAGCATTAATGGGATGAGCTGAAGTGAGTAATGCTTTGTGTATGCAAAGGCCGTGATCCTGTACACGTGGTAAAAAGATGGCAGTATTGGTTTTTCTAAGCAGTCAGTCGTCAGTCCCACACGAGATGGATGAGCAGTTCTCAGAAAGAAGCTTTTGTTCCTTGTCTCCAGTCTCTAACAGTCACAGTGAAACTGTCTCTACCATCTAACTCTTAGTATCAACATCACTGGGGCTGTTTGTGTAAGAAACATTTGTGCATATAAGCAAAGGTCACACAAGGAGACTCTTAAATCAGGATCCTTTTTTTTTTTCTTTTTCTTTTTTTTCCTTTTTTTTTTTTTTTTTTTTTTTTTTTTTGTACCGTGCTTAAAATGACTACACTGATGACCCACCACTGCCCCCCATAAGGAAAAGCTGGAGGCAGCTAGAGGCACAGATGGGGATCAATTTGTCACTGGGAGCTTTACAGTAACATCTATTTATCCTTGTCTGCAGTATTTGTACAAGCAACCAAAGAGAAACATTTCTATTCACAATGCGACAGTCTCCTACCCTTTCTTTAGCTGTTACTTGTAATTGCAGCAAGAATAATATCCTGAGGGCTTTATGCTGATCTGCTGGATTTGAACGCCAGCCTCTCAACTTACAGCCTCTATATCCCCCAGCGCCAGACAAGTACACACTGTTTCTGCTATCCAATAAAAGCTTGGGAAGCAAGCTTAGGCCTGCATAGATTTTACCACCAATTGCATACAAGGAATTGAATGCAAAATCCACTTGGTAATCATGCAAAAGCAGAAGGCAGATGAAATAGCTCCGTTCCTCTCTTGGTGCCATAGGGCACATTTTGTCCCAATTTGTGGGTGACACAGCAGTGCTGCAGGCAGTGAGCTGTGCGAGTCTGACTCCGGGCAGCACGTGCCAAAGAGTGGGTGCACTCTCTTAAGTGTTCCTTCTTGTAGCATCTCAGCACTTCTGAGTGCTCAGAGGTTATGTACTAGCTATGCTTCAATGGTGCAGAAAAGCACTTTCCATTCAAAGTGAATAGTCACCAAAGTAATGGAGAAAATTGTTAAGTGCTGTCAATGGAGACATCTTCGCTCCTTTATCGATGCGTTAATGGAATGGCCATCCACAAATCATAAGGGCTTTGAGGCACGTTACTTACAAATTGTGAATATAATGACAAAACCAAATATTGTGTTAGCCCCTGGTTTCCATTACAGAGCTAAATTATTGGATTAAAACATGATCCTTAGAGCTGAAGTCAGAGGATTTTACCCAGAGCAATGATTAGGATATCAGAAGATGAAAACTCCCTGATCCCCACAGAGGAACAGAGGGGAAGCGTGGGAGTGGAGGATGTCAACACAAAGGGTGCCTGAGGACTCCTATTCTACCCACTATATGAAGATGTATGTCGGGAGGGAACTTCTACTCCATGGAGACACACACACTCACCTATAAGTATGTATAAGTACCTATATATGTGTGTATATATATATATGTGTTTATAGGGCCTACTGCACAGCCAAGCCAAAAGCACTCTGAGTCCTGCCCACCCATACAAGGAAGCCCAGCATCGCTCTGTATGGGTTTTTAGTAGCTCCTATCAAGTGTTTCACAGTTTTCTGGACCTAAAGGCAAAAGAAACATAGACACTGCTGCTAAAAATAGCCAGTTATGCCCTTGATGATTCGTTTGTTGGTGGGAAGTACCCGTAAGTGCCTCTATCTAAACATTCTGTTCTCTGGTTCAGTATCTTCTGTGCCAGCTTGTATATGTCTCTACAGCCGTCCTCGTTCTCCTTTCCTATGGGTTATATCTTCTTTAACTAAATATATTACGACAGTTTATTTATCTCCCTCCATGGCAGCAAGACCCAAGCATGACTTCCTCCTGCTGTAGGAATTTCATATATAAATCACTGTCTATTATTTCCCTAGGAGCATATAGCATTACCCAAAAAAAAAGAAAAAAAGAAAAAAAAAAGAGAAAAAAGAGAAAAAGGAATCACCTCTTTCTTAGGTTAGATATATTGGAAGTATGTCAGGAATATGCTGTTAAACTCCAGTGGAAACCCTCTTTGCATTGCTCTGATTTATGCAAGTAATAAATAATTGCACTGAATAACTTCTAGAGGTACAGCTAAGGAAGGTTTCATGTGAGAAGGAAAGCTTCATATGATTTAACTACCCAGCCCCCCAAAAATACACACTCAGGGTGATGACCAGGTTTTAAATCACAGTCCTGTAAATTGCCATAGATTGGGAGGAAATTAAATTGGGCTCTTTGGTGACATCCTTCTAGTTCAAGTGATGGTTTAGGAATGTATAACTGAGCATATCGACAGGCATTTTGAACCTGAAATGGGCTCTGTTTGGAGCTGTTGGATTTTTTATTTTCTGTTACAGTATCACTATATTCCCAGAACTATCCTATATTTTTTGTAAGTAAACTCTACCTATCACTAACAAACTGAGGGAAAATGACAGAACAAGATGCTTCTTTAGTTATCCAACGGGCTTCTTTATGTCTGCTCCAATGTGAAGGGCTGGTAAATCAGATGTGTTTAGCTGAGAGGGCAGGGCAATGAGTGTGTGTTACTGTTACTCAGGTGAGCCCTAAACACAGAGGAGTCAAAACCTGCTTTTCCTCCTGAGCATCACTGCAGCTGCACATGGCTGAGTCAGGCCTTTCCCAGCACCAAAACCACCACTCACTACTCCCTTTGCCTATGAACGCCATCTTCAGAGGGATGCTGTGATTAATGGTCCTTTCCATCTTTTTTTTTTTTTTTAATTCTAAGTTTGGAATGGTTTATTTTTCAGTGGGGGACTTGCTTAGAACTAATAAAATATATGTGGTTGCAGTAGGATAAACTGGGTAATAAAAAACAAGTCCTTTGGGCAGTGATACTTAGTTCATAGAACCATAGAATTGTTTGGATTGGATGAACTCTTAGTTACTAACTATTTAGTCTCTTCAGTTTAGACAAGCCACATAACCAGATTTTTATGCATTTCTTTTTTTTTTTTTTTTTTTAACTATATAGTATTTTCTCAATACATTCACTGATATTGTTTGGCAGTTACCTCTCTTAGTTTTTCCCTGTAGACACAATCTGTCTTTACTAGAAAACAGTGTTGCCACTGATGAAGGCAACGATTACTTTAGGCAATCTGTACCTAATAATACACGTTCTTATTGGAGCACAGTGAGACACACTGGCATATTTGTCTTCCCATTTGTAAAAGCTTCCCCAAACACTTTCCCTTCCAACAGCAAGTCTATGATCCATACTGCACATACTCAGAGTACACACATCATGTTAACAAGGTAAGGTTGGAAAACTTGTGATTTATCCCTGTTTTCCCTCAAGAACCGGGCATGCACAGTTCCACACTTGCAGAGGAAAGCTGCTGGCTCCCAGCAGCCAAAAAGCACAGCAAGACTCAAGTGTTGTGGCTCTCTCTGAATGAGTAAGCAGCTGAAAATAATACCTCTTACATTTTCTTTGGCAACAGGGCTTATAGACGATATTTATCCTTCTTTTTAAATTTTCTGTTAACCAACTAGTGTAAGATCACGGCAAACAACCGGAATACAGACTCTAGTTTGTAGTGCTGCAGCTGGCTCCATCTCTGAAATGCTGATAAATTAATCCATGAGATATTCTGCTCACTTCTGTAGCAGATTTTGCAGCCAGTGTTTCTCTTTTTATGTAACCTGCTCCTATCTCGGTCCCATTCCTGATGCCCCTCACTATCAGACAAGGCCTTAATCTCAAGACTGTGTCCTAGATCCATTCCTGGAAAGGCAATGGAGGAATGTATGAACGATACTTTTCAGTTCAAGCAGTACATGCCATGCAGATTACATTTGTACAAGACACAACAGCACAAAGATGCACTTCTCAGTTGATGCATGGTTGGGTCAAAAATTGTAAAAGAAAAATAACAGATGAGATCTTGAGATTTTAGGAAAACAAGTTCAGTCCTAATAGCTCCCTGAAATCAATGAAAATATGAGGAATAAAAGACACTCAGAATGAGTATTTCCAGACAGGACTGCAAACTACCTCCAGACATCTTGGAACTGATAATTTCTGCTTGTAGCAATTACACATAACTCTGTTCAACAGCCTTCAGAGGTTCGTGCTTATTCAGTGACGAGCACTTGGAGTACTCCTGCAAGAGACACTCTGGGATTGATTTCCAAGTGGTGGAGCAGGAGGCTGTCCCACTGGCAAGCATTAGGAGGAAAGGGCAGCAGCTGGGAAAAGAAGCAGTGACCCAAACAACTCCAATAGAAAAGAACAGAACTAAAAAATATCTGTGAATTGGACCCTTAAATCTACATTATTAATAGCTGAAGAATAAATCTCCTTTAAACAAGGACCTTCATTGTCCAAGTATGCAAAATGAACTCTCTAAACTGATCTCTGAACCTCATGCAACAGTTTTGTTGTTTACAGTAAATGAAAAATCATTTTTCTAATTGCTGCTCCACATATCTGGCACCTTTGCAGAAGTTCTTTAAAAAAAAAAAATATAACGATTGGATGCATTTTTACATAATAAGTGATGTTCACAGACACCTTTTTTTCCTCCCTTTGCAGAAGAAGAAAAAAAACTAACAGCTTCAAAGAAGTTGGACTTTTTTTTTCCAGCTATCATCAGCCACAGAGAGTGCAGGCCAGCACACGGGGCAGAAAGAGCATTAGCATCTAGTGCTGCAGACCAGCCAAGTTGGGCTGGAGCTTGAGAGGGGACCAGCAGTCCTTCCCAGCACAGTCAGACAGCATTATTAGAGAAAAGGGAGAGGTCTTACATGGAGGGTCTAGCACTGGTTTCTATACTGCTTTCTAAATGCTTCTCCACACTGCTCACAACATCCAGCCCAATCAGTTAGGATGCCCTCTGCCAGAGGACTGAATCCTCTCCAGAGGCTGCAGTGCAAGCATCAGTGCTTGTCTGCTCATCAATGTCACAACTCAGGCATTCATGTGTGCACACAGAAGAGGCAAGTTGGACTAAAAGGTCTGAACTAGCACAGTATCAGAGCTCCAGCACCCATGGTAGGATCTCAGACTCATTATCCAAACCTTTGTGCCTCCCTGGGATCCTGAACTCTCTGTAGGCTTTAAGTGGCTTAGCAGCTGGTGATTCACTTAAAAACCATAGAAGACCTCAGAGGCTGAATTCCAGCCTGCCTGTAAGATCCTGGTTGGAACAAAGGCCAGCTGGGCCACTCTTTGCTATGGACCGGAACAAGGTCTAAGTATCTCTAAAAGTTGGCCTCTGTCCTTATTTAGGGAAGCTTTTCTTTCATTTTATGTATTTCATCTCTGAGTAAGGGGACAAAAACTCCAAAACAAAACCCAAAAAAGGATTGAATTCATTAACTGTTAATATTATTCATTACTAGGATTTCTACAGTAGCATTTGCACGCATGAAACTTCATTACAAATGAAAATGTATCCCTCCTTCTCATTTCTTACAAGCTCCTTTATATGTAACATAGCTTGTCAAGAGATAGCAAACAAAAGATCTGGGAGGATGAGGATTTACTTGGAATAAGCTGATAGCTACAAATGATTCTGAATCATATTGGAATTAAGTAACTTAGTGCCACTAATGCCACTGGCGCTGCTACTAGCCTTGACACTGGTGAGGGGCTTAATCTAAGAGGCTCTTTTGATTTCTCAGAGACTGCTAATGGTTAATTTTCTATTCCTTTTCCTTTTTTATTTCTCTTTCTTTAGAACTTTTCAGACAGAAAGGCTGATGTGTGAAAGGATCTAATCTATGCTATGCTTAGGTTATGGCAGGCAGGTGATGGAGGAACTAAAGAGGAGCAGGACAGAAAAAATATCTTGCAGTTCAGCTAAGCCACTAATATTTGCTAATTGCAATAATATGATACTGCACAGAGGTTCCTAATGAGCTTATATAAAGCATTTTAATGGGATGTTGTGAGGTTAAACACTGTGTTTAAAAATATAAATGTCCTTAATAATTCCAGATTAAAACAGAATGAAGTTTGACTACCCTATTAATTTTCTCTCTCTTCATTCCAGAGTCTGAACTGTATTTCATACAACTTGACCACTGAAAACAGATGGGGCTTTATTTTTCTGCTTTCAGGCTGGAGCACACCTGGATCATACCAGAGAGGACAGTGCGTGGATGTGCCAGGCAGTGCTGCAGATGCAGCTCTAAGGATGCAGAGGGACTGTGCTGTGTCCTGGCTGGCCAGGCTGCTTTGACAGCTCTTGTGAGCTTTGGCCCAGCCCCAGGCTCCAAGTCAGCAGCTCTGGGGCTTGCATGGGGATTGTCACCCTGGGTCAGGAGCTCTGGGGCAAGCATGAGGGGTTTCACCCCAGGACAGCAGCTCTGGGGCTTGCAGGAGGGTCTCCCACCCAGCATGGCAGCTCTGGGGCTTGCAGGAGGGTTTCCCCACCAAACAATGGCATCTCTGGGGCTTGCAGGAGGGTTTCCCTGGGTGTTAATGGGGCTCCACCAGGCCTAGCTCAGGGGTCCTCACATGGCACTAGATCACACCATGCGGCTTTATTTTCTTCTTTTAGCAAATGACTTAAATATTTCCATGTTTAGATTACAGGGTTAAATACAGAATTTAAATACAGAGCAATGACTATGTTGAGTTTAACTGAAACTGAAGGAAAGAGCCTGTGGAAACTTCTTCACAAAGCAGTTTTGTAAATAGTGGCTTGATACTATGGTGATGTGTTCTTAGAACTGCCAACTCCACTTTTCGTTCTATTCAATCCCTTATTTTTCTTCCAAACATGCAGATTTTGGTCCTATCCTACATGGCAGTGTTGATTGCACATTTCTATGCATCAAACAAGTGCCAAGGAAATCAAACCTGAAGAACAGCAATGCTGGACCTACTTCTCAGCCATGCCTCTCACAGAAAGTGCTGGAGAGGGCCAAATGCCTTTCCCTGCCTTGGTGTCTCCAGGGGCCTCTGGATGTACTCATTTACTCTGGAGTTTGGTAAACCACAAAGGATGGTCCAAATCTGAGAAGAGTGAGAGTGCAATGTTTGAACAAGAAAATCCACACATAGATTGAACGGCTCGGGTCTGTGGCACATACCTGAGGTCATGTCCTCTGCTGTTCACATCATCTGCTCCCTGAAGGCACCCCTTGGTGCTGGCCCTGCAGTCCTGCAGTCCACCCTCTCACCAGGATGAGCCCGAGGATGCTGCCTGCTCAAAGAGGAGCTGGACTGTGCTGGCAGCTTGAGCTTTGCCTGTGGATTACAGGTGTCTGATCCCCAAAGTCCCTGGGCTTCAGGCTGTGATCACCATGAGTCTGTTCCAGTAGGAGCAGCTGGCCTGTAGCATTTGAAGCATCTGGGCATATCTATTCACACTTACCAGAAAGACACTGCAGCAAATACCGTCGGCTTCTGCATTTACTATCTAGCAAATTCTCCTCTCCCAGGTGGAAATATCCTCTGCTTATTTTATACTGAAGAACAGGGGAAAAGAAATGCTTCCAAATAACCCACAGTCTGTATGGCTTCAACAGAAGCCAGAACAAGCACTTTGAGTGTGATAGAAGGATTACTGTTGTCACATAGCATTATCTGCAGGAGGACAAGCCCGATGTGCTGAGAGCTTTGTAAACATGTCAGACTACTTAGAGAATCTGCAACACAAGCTGAAATATTTGAAAATGTATTTTTCCTAACCCATACAGTTCCCAAATGAATATGGACAAATTCAGGTCTGGAACAGATCCAATGAACATGTTGAACTACCATTAGGGAAGAGCAGAGGCAATTGTTTGGTGCTATCCTCTCCCTTGTGGAATGATGCAGTATCTTCTAAATTCAGTGAGAGGGGGGACAAAAGGAGAAAAAGCTTATGCAATATAGTAAGGTAGAAAGTTTGTTTGGAATTGTTCAGCCTCCAAGCCTATGTCTGCTATATATGCAGTGTCCTGGCCCAGCTGAGTTATTGAGTATGTTTTCTGTTTACTTCTTTTTTCAATCTCTTCCATAAGCCAGAGATTAAACCAATACAGCTCCAGCTGTACTTTTGAACCCAGTTCTAAATGGGGTGGAAATAAATCTTAATGAGATTGCCCAGCCCTATTACCTTAAGTAGTATACCTCAAATGAACCCTGCTAAAGACTGTAATTCTCTTCTGAGACTTCAGTGACATGAGCAAGTGGCTCATATTTCACTGTTGTAATTTGTGCCATCATCAGATGCTTGGTAGAATTCCACATTTATCACATAAGAGTTGAAGAAACCCACCTTTATTAAAGATGTGAAAATAGCAGAAGATGCTTTCCTCTAATAAGCACAAAGAATTTTCTCCTGATGTTCACTGAAAGCAGAAAATTACTAGGCATTTTTACTTCATAAGTATTTGGATGCAAAAACTTTACTCTCAGAAATTCTTGAAGTTGGTATTTTCATGCTTCCTATATCCTCTTTGGATAAAATCAAGGCATTTCCCCAAGACTTGCTGGTGGGTAGAGCAAGGAAGGCACCAGCAGATGGGTAGGACTTGAAGAACTGAGGAAAGGCCAGAGAGGTCTCAGACTGAGTTTCTCCAGAGAGCACCACACTGTGGCAAAGACAGCACTTATTTAGGATCTCTTGAGAACCACACATACAGTTAAAGAGAGTGAATTTTTAAGAAGTGCTTGCCTTAGGTAGTATGTAAGAAAGGAAGAGGTGATCCTGAGTCTTTGGAAACCCACAGCAGTGTCCTTCAGGGCACAGGGCATATGCCCTTTAAATGAATGTGGAGCTCTAGTAGGTAGCGAGAAAAAATCAGTCTTTCTAGACCGAACTCACTTGGTTGTGCAGCAAATGGGTTTTTTAGGTCACATCATGACCACAGCAGTCAATGAGTAACCCACAAAATGAAGGTGCAGAGGAGAAGCAACTCCTCCTTGTCTAAATTTAGCATAAGGCCTTGAAAGTACAGAGAAGGCAGCCAAGCATCATCAGTAGCCAGAGAATTCATACAAGGAAAATAACTCAATTCTGCTAAGTGGCTTTTGGGAAATAACAGAAGGAGAAACAGGGATCTAATAACCTTTTACTGAACTAAAGTTAACCAGCTCTGGGCAGAAGCCTAGGGCTCTCTCTGACTGTAGTCTGAGCTCACTCCTGATGATTTTTCCCACCTTTTATAGGTACTAGTTATTGGATCAACACAGAGAAATTCAAGTACATGGGCTCATCAGATGCTATGAACTACCGAGAGAAGGCATCTGAGACTCATTGAAAGTAATGAGTGACTTTGCACAGGAGAAGAAGACCAAGCCTGGAGAAGCTGTACTGGAGGGTGTTTGCCAAACTGTGTTCACTCCTGAGCATTCTCCACAGCTCTGACTTGTGAGCAGGCAAGGCTCTGTGTCAAGTAGTGGAAAGTTAATTTGATCTCCCTGCGCTGGCTGTTCACTATGAAACACTCCTTTCTGGTTCATTCCCAAGAATACAGGCACACCCAAGGGGCAAAGACCAACTGCTTGGGTGGGCTTGGGGCTGTGCTGGGATGGACTCATGATGCAGCCTTGTCTCACTCATGCTATATAGCCTTGCCTTGCTCTTTGCATCAACTCATTAAAGCATCCAGTTGCCTCTGACCCCCAAGGCAGCTTAATTAACAAGGCAGATTGTCAGTTGAGCAATCACCTCGGAACAAGGAACTCTTTAAAGATTTGGCACCATTATCTAGGATAACCCAGCTGCTGAATTTCATTAGGAAAAGCAAGCAAATGAAACGCTCGACTCTGAGGCACATTTCTGTGGGAGAAAGTAAAATTAATTTAGTAAAACTGCATGTTTTCTAAGCGTTGGACAAAACAGATATATTCAGCTCCTGGCTACCTTTGTCTCATAGCCATGGAGTAGCGAGTTCTCTCATGCACCTTGGGGTGCTCCTCTGCCTCCTTTCCCCTGCAGGGACACCTGACTTCAGGAATGAGGGACATGGCACAGGAGCACACGTGCTGCTCCAGGAGCTGTCTTTGTCCTGCTGAACTTCTGATGGCAGCATGAAGCAGGGAGATGCCCTTGCTCAGGGTCTGATGACTTCTTTTTATCCCCGGATCCCAAGACAGTGCTGAACCCTCGCTGATGTCAGTTCTGTTTTGATTGACCTAAGCAGAGAGGCTCCTGCAGTAGGGAGTGAGACTCACTATGCCTCAATAAAAATGTGTCATCCTGTCACTTTTCAGTCACAGTCTCCTTCCAGTACAGAGGGAGAAGAGTGAAGAGCTGTCTTCTTACTCCACCCGCTTTATAGGACATCAGAGTAGGTAGGGAGCAGGAAAGGACAGAAAAAAAGACTCTTCAGTTATTTTATGCTCCCCGAAGATCTGAAGAAACCAAATAATTGTAGGAGAGGAGTTTGCTGAGAAAACAAACACTCCTCCTGTGAAAAACTGTAAGCATACTGAATGCTTTCCCTGGAGTTTTCCAATTTTTTTCATTAAATGACTCAAAATGAAAACATGCAGAAATGTGGTTGGTGTTTAAAAAGACAGTTTTTGTTAGAGAAATACTATTCTCCATCCTACACATGTGAGAACTGTGTGCCTCAGCCTGCCATATCTATTCCAGACACTGAACGTTCTCTCTCACTTTCCCACATGATGCCTCTTCCTAAGCCTTAGATGTTTAAATACCTGACCAAAACAACCTTGAAAAAAAAATCTCCAGTGTGATAACAAGCCCCACATGTTGCTGACTGGGTGAAAATAGGCAGTGCATAGACATCTTGACAACCACCAAAAACTCATGACCCAAGAAATCTGGCTTTAGAAAAAGAAGAAAATAAAACAAATCTTATGAGGTTTATGATAAATATCAAAGAGTTGGCAGCACTAAGATGAATCAAACAGTTTAGGTGATATTTCCCAGATAAATTGCTTCTATTTCATCAATGCACTGTCTGTTATGCCTGAATATAGCCTTTGGAATTCATGATAGATGCAGGAAATAATAGTTCCCTCTCAAAATCCTTTCCACATGTGGTCCATACGCCTGCGGTGCAAAGGGATTACAATCTCATGCGTCAGTCAGATGGGTGTCAGAAGGCTTGCTGACTATTGTAGCAACAGATGTCCCAGAGACAAGCTGCCTGTGTCAGAGGGGCCTGTGTGTGAGACTATCAGCACTGTACAGCATTTCCAAACAACTGATGAAGTATCAAGTTAGTATTAAAATAAATATATTTATTGCTAGATGTCTAGTTATGTCAGAGTATTTTGCTTTTTATGGCATATGTGTTTCCAATATGCTGTGAATCATAAGATCACAGCTTCCCCTGTTGGAAATATTGAGTATGGTAAACAGTGCCATTCCGGGAAGATCAAGGACAATTTCAGGTTAAGTTAGCTTGAAAAGTTCTGCTGGGAACTGGATTGCATCTGTGCCTCAGCTGCAGAGCAGCTTTGGAAGGGAGAAGCGTTGGTACACACAGCAACTGTGGAAGGCAAGTTTTTCCCAAATGGTCACTGATGGGATGATCCTCATCTCCTCATACTGGATCAGAGATCACAGACCTGATTTATAGACACGTCCAGCGCTCTCAGCTGTCAATGAAGTTTGAATATTTGAAATACAGTGCTGTGCTGGGTGTCCTGAAAGAAGAGCTCCTCAGCATCTCTGATTACACACCCACAGCAGTGGGAACTAGTTTTGGAATAATCTTAATATGCCTCAGTCCCTCACATATAAACTCTGAATAACACCAGACACAGGGCTCTGTGTGTCACTTATTGCTGAGTCATATCCATTAATGTTTCAGGAGGGGAAATACAAAACATTCACTACATTTTAGTTTAGTGCAAATATAAATATGTTTCTCTGAGCAATCATGCTGAGACAAAGTATGACTAACGCCTGGGACTTCCCACGCACCATGACAGTGCTTGCTGGTGGGGCCTCACCCAGCAAACCTCACCAGCCACACAGCACAGGGCTCAGGCTGCCAGTTGAAGGAGGAGAACTGAGCTGACCCAACCACATAGTTTGCACATATGGGTCAGGGGAATAAAGAGATTTTTTAAGAGTTGTGATCCAGATTCACTGAACTGAATGGAAAGACTCCTCTTCATTCCAAGGGGTCTGGATCACGCTCCCGAAGTCCTTCCTTCTCCCAGAAAGTGGGAGATGTGCAAATTATAAATTTAACCTGAAGTTAGGTCCTTCATAATCCCTGTTCCATGGTCAAGAACAATCTGAGCCCCTCAGCTTGCTGTCACCTTTTTAGATTTCTGAGTCTCTGTGGAAAATTTCTCAGGTGTTCAGATATTGCACACGGTGGGGGCGGCGAGGGGGGAGTGGGTTGTGCCTTTATTTCTTCATTGCATCAGCAAGGCCTCTTCAGGCAAGTTGTCTGGCTACAGGAGTTTTCATCCAACCCTTCAGAGTTCACGCTGGAGACCCTTGCCTGGGTAGCTGCATTGGACATATTTGTACAACACAGAGAGCAGCTGAAGCGCAGGGTCAGTCTTTCATCAGAGCTTCTGGGGAGAAGCAGGAGAGCCCGTGCCCATCCAGCTGAACCAGGAGAGCTGCTACTCACACAAATATGCCCCAGCCAACAGCCCACTGCTGGTACAGCAGCAAGAATTTCAGCATTTTCACAGTATCTGTGTTAGCTGCTGGGAGTTGTTCTGGGTGCACTGTGTGATTGAGGGGCACTGGCAAAGACAGAGCATATCAGAGCTCCACAAAGAGCACATCCCAAAGGATAAGTGTACATGTGTATATTTATCTGCAAAATAGGTGAAAACCACACGAAATGGCAAGTTTGCAGTTACTGTCGTGTGGATTTATGAGGGAATTTTGGTTCTAAACTTTTCAAATGTCCCTCCAAACTCTTAATTTCATGCTCTCCCACTACCTCACACTGGCGTGGATGAAAGCATTGAAGGGGTGCAAACTTGAGCCATGCAGACAGTGCTGAGAGCAGTGATGGGGTGCTGGGAGGGTCCTGCCTCACCAGTGCGGAGGAGCTGCCTGAGATGAAGAAGCCATTGGCACCTCTCCAAAATGCTCCCTGTTATCTGTGGTGGAGACAACATAGTAATTCCCAAAGTGTTCTTGGAATTTGTTGTGACTCCTCAAGGGCCACAGCCAATTTACCAAGCCCAGTTTGGAGTCATCCGAGCGAGGGCTTGCAGAGACAGACTTTTCTTCCAGAAGCAATTTTTGTGATTGACAGTGTGTGCAGCCCCACAGAGCAGCTCTGACCAGTCCCCATGTGCCCCACTGACTCAACGGTGACTTCAGCTGCTCTGTGAAACCCAGGACTCCTTCGGGGAGCTGATCCTGGGCACTTTTAACATGTCCATGACCAGCATGCAGATTTCGTCAGGAGCCCATTCCTTGGCCCAAGAGTATCTTCCCCACAAAGAAGAAAGCATTGGAGGATCTTGACAGTCTTTTCCGTGACTTTTAGAAGACGCTTGAGATCTAAGGTGATGCTGAATGTTACGAATCTAACCGTGGAAACCATTAGTGTGTGGTGAGGGAGCTGATCACAGACTGTAAGGAAAGAAATAACAGGGACACAGAAGCAACTGAGTATGAAGATGAGAGACTGGGCACTCACCAGGTTTTTGGGAGGGTAAATTGGGCTTTTAGTTTGCAGTCTGAACGGCGAGAGAAGGGAAGAGGGCCCCACCCTCTAAATTACTGCCTGTAAAACAAGTCTGTAGCAAGAGAGGGCTCCAGACACTGTTAAATGCAATTGTGGCTTCTAAATGCTGATGGCTTAACACAGAATATGTTGGAAATGCTGCAGATGTTATGAGGGATGGAGAAGAGGAACAAAAATGCATTGGTTGTTTTTTGCATGCCTGAGGTTCCTGTAAACATTGTGGAGTAAGACTGTTCAGAAATGTGCTGTACAGCCTGTGCAAGTGCTCTTGCTTACAGACCCCGGGACAAACTACAGCTTCCAACTATTTCTTTCTGCAGATAAGGAAAATCCTCTCAGCAGGGGATATGTGGGAGAGGAGGGGATGAGCACTTAGGAAATACGTAGCATCTCCCCTATTTCCTTAACTAGATCCTTAACCAGCATCCCAGCTGCAAACGTTTATACTAACTTCAGCTGTCTCTGCTAACTGCCTGAAAGAGCTCTCCTCCTCAAAGAAAGAAAACCAAACAACAAACCAAAAAAGAAAGAAAGAAAGAAAGAAAGAAAGAAAGAAAGAAAGAAAGAAAGAAAGAAAGAAAGAAAGAAAGAAAGAAAGAAAGAAAGAAAGAAAGAAAGAAAGAAAGAAAGAAAGAAAGAAAGAAAGAAAGAAAGAAAGAAAGAAAGAAAGANTATGATTTCAGTACATTTCTGCAAATGTAGACTTCTGACAAGGGTGTTGATGTCCCTGCTAGCTCAAATACCCTCAGCTGGAGCCCTTGTAGTCCCTAGCACACATACTCACATTCTGCTTCAGAAACACAAGGAGCATGCATAGCCCCTGCCTGCCAGCCACTTAGACTAGTCCCCAGAAGGAGACCTCACCTACTACCTTAAATGCAGAGGCTGGAGATGAAGCCTAACCCTGTGCCTACACTCAGGACACTCCTGGAACATAGTCAACTCCCATCAAACCACCACGAAGTCCTAGGGACAGGGCACGCCTGTCAGAGGAGAAAAACCAAGGTGGCAGCAGAGTTTGTCTTTTTCTGACTTTCAAAGGTTGCAAATTTTTAACCTAGTTGTAAGAAATAACTTTCTGAGTAGTGGAGGGGGTTGTACTACACAGCTATTTACAGGTACACTCTTTGCCTAAGGTAGGCTAAACCCTTGCCTACAAGCCTGGCTGCAACAGAGAGCAGCTTCTTTCATCTCTGCTTTTGATGCCAAAGAACCAGCTTTGCCATCTGTGGCATTTTACCCAAGTGTAAATGGGGAATTGCTCTGTGCCTGCCCTCTGGCTCTCCACTGGTTCTCTCCCTTTTCCAATACTGAAGCAACTGCTCTGTGGATTGGGGAGGCCTCAGATTTCTCCCAAGTGGAAAAGCCCTTTTTTCCCCAACAAGAGACCTAAGAAGGTGAAAGGTAAGAGAGTATGGTTAGGTTGTGCACCCCATGGCTTTGAAAGCCCTGTTTGAAGGCAGCAGTCTCTCCCCAGCAGGGAGCACTTTAACCCAGGCTCAGCCCTTGCCAGCCTGTGAAGCAGGTGAAGGCTGCACCCAGGTGATGTTAACTCTTTATGGACTATTGGCTGATTATTTTGGCTCATGGTGCTATCTTAAAATGAGCAGAGAGGGCTTTCTAGGTGCATGTCTGGCAGGCTCCCAGTCTGGTGTCTCTGTGGAGTTTGTCTGACACCATACATCTGCTTCTGGGGATTTTCTTGCGGAACATGGATTCCTGGGACACCAGAGTCACTCATTTTTCCTTGCAAAAATCCTTCTTTAAAACCTTAAACGATAATGATTGCTTCATCACCCTCAATGTTTGCCCCCTGAATGCCCAGCCTCCACTGTTCGAAGCACCGCTGGACACACTTCCCACATGCTTGAGCAGGTGGAGGACGGGCTGCCGGCCTGGGTGAGAAGGGAGCTCTTGGGAAAAGAGGGGAGAGCATGAGAGAGCCATGTGGGCTGCAGGAAATTCCCTGGGGTTTCAGCCAAACCAGATGACACTGCCTCATGGATAAGATGCTCTCCTATGGGAAGTCACGTGCAGAGAGATGATGTCGTCCCCAATGAGCCTGGTTCAACCAGTGGCTGAAGCAAGAGCACAGCCCACTAATAGAAGAAGTTTCTTAACTGAGAGGGTCTAGCAATGGAACAGGCTGCCCCGGGAAGTGGCTGAGTCACTATCCCTGGAGGTATGTACTTATCTGCACCTGGAGGTGTAGATGTGGCACATAAGGACATTGTTCAGTGGTGGGTTTGGCAGTGGTAAATTTACAGTTGAATCTGATGATCTTAAAGATCTTTTCCAACCTCAATGATTCTATGATTCTAAATGGGGTAAATGCTGGCATTCAGAAATGCTTCTTTCTTGAGATTTATACTGACCATCAGACATTTTAACCTTCCTTCTTTAAGATGTTTGACTCAGCCATGTGCATTGCAGCTGAGGACCATCTTTAAAAGACTTGGCAGTGGCATGTAGCAAGTTAGCCAAGAGCAAGGCTGGACTCGCAAACCTTCAGATCAAATCCCGAGATGGACTTCAGCCAATCTGTGGTGGCACCTATCTCCAGTGATCTGAGCAAGGCTGCTCAGCTTCAGGGAAAGTGCTGGAGTCATTCACAGACATTCTTCATCTGGGCTTCACCTTGTTCTATGCCAAATATATGGCTTGTTTTTTGTTTCTTTCTAAGAGTAGTGGCTGCAAGATTGCTTGTGCCTCACTGGGCAAAGCAGACTCTGCAGGTGTGGGAGCCCCAGCACCCTGGGCTCACATTCCCCTGGCTGAGGGATGCTCCTGGGGAGCTCTGAGCATGCAAGCCAGTGTTGGTAGGCTTGGTGCTGTCAGGAGTTGTCAATCGTCCTGCAGACCTCTCTCTTGAGATGCCTAAGCCACACTATTACCTTTCTAACCTACAGCAAGTAACTGGGTTGACGTGCTGGAAAAACCTTGCCACTTCCTCCTAGCTTATTCCAGAGCGCTAACTGCAGTCTGCACAGCAACTCTGCACGGTGACGTCAGGGTATTGCCTTTTGCTTAGGATCTCACCCTGCAAACTAATATTATTGGGACAAGTCACATGGCAACACTGCTGTGTAACTAAAGACCTTTTATTTAAGGTATGGACTGCAAAACAGAACTGGTGCTCCAGCCCTGAGGGAAACATGGAGTTATCTGCAAAAATATAGCCATTTTTTACTGAATGAATTCTGATGAATTACTAATTTAAAGCATAGTTCTATTCTAATATGGGTATCGGACAGTGGGGTAATTTTATTTGACAGGAGTACTGCTCGTGCATGTGCTGAGTCATGAGTTTTTGCTACAGAAATGCAAGTGTGCCACATTTTATTCCCAGCGTCTGTTTAGAGACAGCTCAGCATGGGAGCTGGAGGCTTTGCTCACTAACAGCCTCTCTGGCTGAGATAAATGGACTCCTCATGACAGTGCAGAATACATGTTGTATTTCAGGAAGTCTAAATTCCCATGGGTTTCTGGGATATCCTGATTCTGAAAACACCAATTTTAGCAAATTGGCTCCAGCGTGTCTTAAAGACATGTTTGAAATGTGTAATTTTAGCTTTGAAGGGAAGTATTTAGCTAAAGAGTCAGGAACATTCTTCAGATGAAAGGTCTTGTTTCTTCCTCTGTTGAGACAATAAAAGTTTAGTACAAATTGTAAGGAAATTCAGTTAGATTCACATGCCACCTGCTGCAGAAGAAGATACATCAGTTCCGTTTCTTTTCTTCTTAGAACTGTTGCAGTAAATAATAGAGAAAGTACATATATGCAAGACTCCCAGTGTCCTTCTTCAGCGCTATAATCTTCTTCGTCTGTTACGGCTGAATACCCTGCATTGTTGCAACAGTGATGTTACCCAGAAAAAGTCACCCATGCTATTCAGAGTCAGCCTGTGGCTGAAAGGAGAAAACACAGAAAGAGGCACTTTAAGAACCTTTGCGTGACTTCAGAGGTTTTTCTGAAGTCTAAAGGATTTTGTTAAGAACCAGAACCATCATGACTCATATATTCCTAATCAAAATGCTGGATATGTGAAAAGCTGTTCAGTCATTCAGAGACTGAGCTACGTCTCTTTACAAGAGAAAAATAATACACACAAGAGGAAGCACTTAAATAATTAATGTGCTTTTCTTTTATCTGCATGTAGGAGTGACAGGAAATCTATGTAGCTGGCACTAATGGATAGCATCAGTATGTCAATAATTGCTAATGAGAAAGAAATAGAAGTACATTTGTCCTGAAGTGACTGATCTTTCTTTCTTCTTTGTCTCCCAGTGTTACAATGGGAAATTAATAGTGTAAATTTTAAAATTCTGTTCACTAATACATCATTTTGATAGTGGTGCTTTCAAATGCCTTTTTTGGTATGAATTCAGTCCAAAATGACTGTACACTCGCTTATATGTAATCCCCATTCTGACATCTAAGATCCTTTTTTTGTGTCCTCTGTGCTACATTCAAACAACAAAATAAAACTTTGTTTTCATTGCATGTTTAATTTTCCATTCCATATCAGTGAAAGACACGCTAGCATTGAAGACAAACCAGAAATTTAAAAACACCCAATGCTTTCATCCTGAAAAATTGCATAACCATTTCCAGCAAGAAATAGGATACTCTTGCTGAATAAAGCCTCTTGTTAAAAAATTATTGTTGTATCAACCCGTTAATATCCAGTATTTGACTCAAAGATTATATTCAGCCGTTCCCCCTGACTTGCTTGTCCGAGGGAACAATTACGCAGCTGTTCCTGCTACATTCTTGCGTAGGCTGAAAGCAGTCTAAAAACTCTGGCATTAATTTCCTGTAACTACAAAGTGCAGTTCTCCAGGTTGTTTGTGAGGCATACCCTTTGCAAAGACCCTACTGAAGCAATACATACTTGACACTAATATCGTGCTTTGGCGAAATTTATTTGTAGCTGCGTGCATGTGTATACACGGGCGCATGCACACGGCTGCACGGTTTGTGTTGTAAGCAGGGCTCTGGATTCTGGCCACATTGCTGTGCTAATGATACCTGTCACTGCACTGACTTTTTTGTAGCTGTATTATCTGGCTGCATTCGAAACCAAGGATTTTAAAAGTACCATGCTAGCCATACTACGTGCATTTTGTTCAGCAAAGGGGTATTTCTGCACTGGTGGACACTAATCAGTGTTTTAGAAAGTATGATGATGATTTTTTGCAACCCTTTTTATCCAGTTTTTACTGCTAAAGTTTTAAACATTGACCTAGCTAGTCAAAGAGCAATAGCCACAAAGAGAATTATTTCAAAATTCCTTGACATGAAAAGCAAGCTGTCAGCAACTGGTTCACTAAGATTGCCTAATAGCTGCAATGGAGTACCACCATTTCTCTCTCCAGTGCCAGTTTTGTGTGTATTTGTATATGCATCCACACATGTATAGATACAGGAGCCAGAATAATACACAAGGTCCATGCAGCAGGTGTCCACTGAGACTGGCTGGTTGTGCCTGGCATGGGGCAGAGTGAGCCCTGCTGCCTGGGAGAGGGGCTGAAGGCAGGGCCAGCTGCAGATGGGGGACATGGGAGGATTATTGGGGGAACTGAGAGAAACAAACCTTTCCTCTGTGTATGCTGGCATGTTCCTGATCCACATCCAGACATCACTTCATCTTTACTTTTCATTCCTGCCCATAGCAAACTACTTCTTTCCCTCAAATTATGTATCCATCCATGAATGTGTTTTCTGGAGGAAAACTCCTAGGTCCTTTCAGCAGCAAAGGTAATTGAGATATCAGTAGCTTCTGCACACAAGATGCCATGCACGCTGAATATCAGTTTCATCATTAATATCAGATGCCAACTAAATACTGTCACTGTCACCCTGAAATATCCCGCCCTCAACTCAGAGTGCTTAACAAGAAAACTGAGGTCAGGCCCTTAAAATCAAAGCCTGGAGAAGGGAAGCTTTGCTGGTTAACAGATCAACCCTTTGAGAAGGTAAGCAGGAAATATTTGTCTTCATCTCACCTCTCTTTAGACAACGATAGAACAGCACAGGGAATTGAGCTTGGTGAAGCTCACTCTGCACCATATACATAATTTATGTTTTTCCACTCTGGTTATGAGTGTGCAGTTTTGGACTTGCGATTATTTTTTGTAAAATGGAAGCAGATAGAAGACGAAAAAGATAAACACTGCAGCAGCCTTCTCCTTCTTCAGCCCCACTTTTTAGCCCAGAACCTCATCTTTGACACACAGCCTTCACAGACCAGTGAAAACTGAGTGCTATGGAATATGTGTGTATATATACATACATGAAAAGAGAAATGCTTGCCATGGTAAAAGGAAAAATAAAATAAAAGATGTTTCCAATGGTCCATCTCTTTATTAGTTTAATGCCTTGGCAGAGAATTAGCCTAGCATTTTGACAAGCATTTGCTTTTGTACAGGAGGTCTAGAGGGGGTTTACAATTCCTATAGAAGTTTAAAAAAAAACAAAACCAAAAAGCTGAGAAACATGCTTCTTGCTGACGTGCTCTTCTGCTCAGTGAAGTTTGACATATACAGCCCTAAGCGCTGGTAAAGGACTCCTTCCCAGATACAGGCAAAACATGTGAGGCACTTATTTTGAAAATAAGGTACATTTCTATTTCCTTTCAGCAAATAAACCCTCCGCATTACATTTATCTGTCCCTGCTGCGTCCGTTACCGTCCAGGAAGGTTTATCAAGGAACAAACAGGATGCACACATCGCGCCTGGTCCTGCAGGACCCGTCCCCAGAAACTCTGCGTAGTGAGCTCGAGGATACGCACATCGATACCATCATCTCTCCGGACACCGACACTTCACACCATCTGTCTGAATTAATGAACCCTCCCTCCTACCCAGCCCCTGTGCCCTGGGAGAAAATCCAGGCACTATCACCCCCACCAGCCCTCCAGCACGGACTCGTAAGGCACCGCACCAGGATCTGCAGTGGTTTCAGGGAGTTTCTCCTCTCCCTGCTGCGGCTCCGGTTCCCTTCAAAAGCAAGCAGCTTCGCGTGTGACTTTGCAATCTGAGAATGTGAACTAGTCGGCAGGACACTGGGGTAAATATAAATCTGGCGCTTACCCACAGGCAGTCCCTCGCAGTCTGACATCGTGAGAGAAGTCCTCCTCACCGGGGGCTTAGGAAAACCACTGCGGGACCGCAAGCAAAGGTCCCTCTGTTTGCAAAGGCAAGGGGGGAAAATATCTAACAGTTTGTAGCCACCCTTCTCTTGCACTGTACATCTACCCACCCAGAGAGCTGTAGCAACAGTCCCGTCCCTGCCTTCTCATTATGGGATGTAAAGATAAGAATGTGCTTTTGTGCCAAAAGAGTGTGCTATTGGTGGATAAATTTGTTGTCATCCCTCCCCTTCGCAGAGTTTCCTCTTTAATGTCACAGAGGCACATTACCCTGTCGCAAAGGCCATCGAATATTTATGAAACGGCTTTTAAGGGCTGAGCCGCAAATCTGCGGCTGGAGAACCGAGCTAATTGCTGTACGGAGGAGCTGCTGCTGGGACCCACCCGCACCGCGGGGCTCTCCTGCCTCGGGGGGCTGCGGGGAGGCGAGGGCTGGGGCACCGGCTCTGACGGCGCGCTCGGTACCCTCTCGTTCTGCGGGTTCAGTGAGGGTCCGGGTGGAAATACCCACTGATGGAAAGGGGGCAGAAGCCAGGCGGTGTCTCTTTAAGGGGGGGGAAAAAAAAATCTTTTGTTTATATTGTAATATCTGAGAATTTTTTTATTTTTTTTTTTGCGACGCTGTTACTAAAGGCTGTATCACAGTTTCTGATAACATTGCGAGTGCGGATTTCGCCGTAACTTCATGACTTTTTTTGCTTAAAACACACCACTTTAACCATACTTAAGTGGCTGCTCCTACTATTTATTTTGTTGAATCTTTGGAAATGTTTATGTAGAGAGTGCCCTGCACGCTGGTCGTGCTCATTAGGCACCTTAATGAAGTGCAAGCAAAGGCTCTGGCAGCGTTAGAAGCAGGCGAGGCTTGGCAGGGAGATGTGCAGGACCCGGTGGGTGCCCCAGCACCGGGGAGGGGGGGATGGTTTGCTGCCACTTTTTCTCCTGGGAACAGTCAGGAACAGCCTGGGCTTTGCCTGACAAACGGACCTTTAGTGTCTGAGCCCTTCACAATTGTCAGGGTTTCAGATCCAGAGCTGGAGGGAGGGCTGGAAGGAGGGGGGAAACAAGATGGGGCTCTAATGGGGGGGAGTCTCTGGGAAGCACTTACAGACCATGTGGCCGGACACAGCAACTCAGGGAGATGAACCCTGGTATATACCCATTTCTTCAAAATGCCCTGAACAAAAAAAGGCCTAATTTTTCTAGGAGCTCAGTGTGCCCAGCACCTCTGAAAAATTTGGGCTGTTTTCCCTCAAGTGCTTCAGTCTAAGCACCCAAATGCTGACACTGCTGGCTCTGCCTGAGGTGTCTCTGAAGAGAAGCCTTTGAATACTCTGCTGGTTACTCAGCAGCATATCTAGCCATGGGTTCAATGCAGGATGTCAGGCCAGTGACTAAGAAGCTAAAATAGCTGCAAATGTAGATAGCGACATGTTCCAAAAACCATTCCTCGGGTTGCCTACATGAGGTTGGGCGAGCAGGGCCAGAGGTGTCCGATGGCCACTGGGGTTTGCCAGCAGGAAGATCTGTTGGCACAAGTCTGTCAGGGACAGCCCTTGTCAGTGCCTGCTCCAAGGTCTGCTCATGCAACATGCATGGAGATGCTCACTGGTGGAAGGCTCACCTGGATGGCAGCTCTGAGGAGAAACACAGTCTCACGCTGTGCTCTCTGCCAAAGAGGCTGTACAAGGAGGGATGTAAGCACACTGTGCTTCGCCTCTCCATCCTGTTGCCACCCAAGACCCAAGGAGTCGCCCCAGCTGTTCTGAAAGACAGGGAGATGTGAAAATGTCTGGTCTGAATCTCAGTATGCATCTGGGAAGGGAAGAAGGCCTAAAACTAGACTGGAGGACTTTTCTTTCAGCATCATTTCACTGCAGAAACATATTGCTCCAATGTGTGAGAATCAAAGTTTTCTTAGCTCGGCCCTGTGCAAACGCAGGCTCCCAGTTCTGCAAGCATTTACGTGCCAATTTAACTTCAAGCCTAACTGAAGTTCCTGGAACTGCTCACAGTTATAAAGTCATACACATGCATAAGTATTTGCAGGATCAAGGGCTCACCATTCCTCCTTGTATTCACAGAGCAAACAGCTGCAGCTGGTTTTGAAGTAACCTCTCACAGCTGTGTGCTGGTGCTCCTCCACTGAAGGTTAGAGCCCTCCAGCAGAGCTGGACAAGTGCCTGCAGGGAAGGCATGCCAAATCCCAGATTGGTGTCTAAGCTCTATCTCATCTTTGAGAACAATTTAAGAAACCTATGCCTCAGTCACCCCCATTACGTTGTCCATGACCAAGTCTGCTACAGGTGGCAGGCATCTTCTGGAAGTGGGGCAGAGAAGATTGAGAGGGAAAGACAAATACATCTTAAACTATTACAGCAAAGTTGGCAAGAGCTTGTCTGCCAGAACCCTTATTAGGATTTGGCCTTGGGAGAACTCTCCAGTGAAATGCTAAAGCATGAAGTTATCCATGGGGTCAAAAGTTGAACAAATCAGAAGACCTAATTCTTACGATGATATTCACAAATGCCTTCCTTTGATGTTGGCTTGGATACTCCAATTAAAAATTAGCTTGGAACCCTGAATATTTTAGTTATAGTGCTGGGTTTTGATAAATTATAAGACTTTTTGTTTCTTTTTTTTTTAGTTAAACCAAGTATTTCTTTTAACTTCCCCTGTTTCTCAACCTGAAAAGCCATGTTTGCTCCTGGAGAAAGGCCAGGCCTGGAAAATTTAAGCCTGAAGGAGAAAGTTTTGGGAATTCATGAATAAGCCTGGTGTCTGTCATGGCAAAAATGCAAAAGCCAAAAATTGGACTAAACAATAAAATGTGAGAAGTAAAGCACATATTATTTCAGCAGGTATTAAATTAATGTCAGAAATGTGCTAAATATTTGCTAATAACTACTCTCACTTGGGCTTTCCAAGGAACCTGAAGGATGCTTATCCCTTAACACACAGTGAGAGCCAGTTATGAATGTCTGCTTCATTCCACTGCCTGACAGGTATTCGTCTGCATAAAGTCCATGACAAGTACAGTGAGTGGTGTGATAAATGCACTGTGCAGAAGGAAGCCACTGGAGTATTTCCTAAAGAAACTTTGTCTGGACTATTTGGTCTCCTATGGAAGACAGTTGCATTGCCCTGATGTATCTTGAAATACTTAAGCCCTGGCTATAGTGTCCATACCCCTCTCTGGAGATTTCCAGGAAGAAATTTCTGCCCAGAGATGCCATGGATGCCCCATCCCTGGACGTGTTCAAGGCCAAGTTGGATGGGGCTTTGAGTAATGTGATCTAGTGGGTGGCATCCCTGCCCATGGCAGGAGGATTGGAACTAGATGATTTTTAAGGTCCCTTCCAACCCAAACAATTCTATGATTCTACGAAATACAAATACCTTATGTGTTGTTCATACCACAAATACTGCAGATAACCCACAATCTGGACAGTGCAAAGGGCTTTTGAGATATAAAAAACCTGGAGCCAAGCTGATATGCCCAGGGAAAGAGGGCATATGTGGGGAAACCTGGATGTAGGGCACCTACCACGGCACAAGTATACAGTCACCTTCATGCCAAATGCTGTCACTTACATAAGTAAGACATGTAGTGGGACTTCCTTTCTAATTTATATCTTGACATGATCTCAATGCCTAAATACCTAGGAAAATCTAGACCTGAATTTTAAATCCCATGGGAAGGTCATAATTTTTCCCACCACCTGACAGACTGAGCCATCTGACCAGGAAAAGAGCCCGATCCACCTGAAATCTCCCAGCTGGACGGGGGCTTTTGCTATTGCTGACTTGCTTCTCACTCAGCCACCGACAGAGCCAGCCTCACCCAAACCTTACAGGTAAAGCAGGGAGCTCTGCTTCCCACTGTGGGATCTCAGGCCCTGCCAGATGCTGGCTGCCTGCTGACTGCTGGTGGAAGGGCTTTGTTAAGCTCAGCACTGCTGTAGGAGCATGGGTAAGTTGTTCTCCTTCCCTCTGCCTTTCTCTCTTCTGACAGAGGGAAATCATGAGAAGCAAGAATTATTTCTTTAGCTAACCAAGTCAGATCTGATCATTAAATCTTCAGTTTTCCGTGAGATTGAAGCAAGTGCCTCACTGCCTGCTTTGGCAGGCATTTATATCTCCCATCAGTGGGATTTCCACGCAGTTTAAATAGAGAAAGGCTGAAATGCGCTTCTCCCTTCTAATTTATGCAAATTCCCTTTGGTTTTTTCCTGCCTTGTGAAGAGATTTCTGACTGTTGGGTACAGAGAATTCACAGCCCGGGTAGGGGGAGGGGAGGGATAGGTCTAGAAGATAAACTGCAGGCTGATATAAGAAGGTTGGCATCAGAGCACTGAAGAGCCCAAAACGTTAGGAATTTGTTAGATAAGACAGGTTCTTCCCCCTTGAAAAGCCCTGCAACCAGCGGGGATAGCACATGCCTTTCTGCCCTCTAATGTAAGGGGCAAAAGTAACCACAGCTTTTGAACTGCACCTGGTTAAAGTGCAGAGAAGCACGAGGGGACTGTGCTGGTCAGCCACGACCAATCCCACTGCCACCCCTCATCTCCTGAGTCCCTGACGGGGCCTTGGCGAGGTCCCAGATGTACCTATGGGACCAGTGGGCCAAATCCAGGGCCAGTGGGATGCTGTGTCGTGTATATGGAGCAGAGAAATTAATTCTGAGCTTCTGGTCAGATGTGCCTGAACCTCTCTATGGGGATCAGCAGAAGGAAAAGCAACTAGGCTTGGACAAGAAGTAGAGCACCCAGGATGTCCCAATAACAGGAATTTTATCTCATTATTGTTTTCTGACACATTCTGTTCACATTTCAGCTTGATGGACAGGGAGTGTAATAATGCAACCACAAGAGGAGCTGATGCTCTGACAGGATCTCATGTGGGTGCAATCCAGTAAAGGGAGAGTGAGTGAAAAAAGGCAAGACACAGCTGACAGCTAAAACAGCGCTCTAGGAAACAACAAATACAGAAGTAATAGCAATCCCCCAAAATAACTAGGTATGCCATCATTTTGTATTAATCTGGGGTGTTTTTTTATTTTATTTTATTAGCAAGATTTTCACTAGTCACAATTGAATCTGAGCTTTGTACTCAAGAAAGGAAATGTTTCCATCATCTCCTCTGATGTCACCCCAGAGAGAAGATTAGAAGATTAACTGTGTCAGGTGATGCCAATCCAGCAGCAGGGAAAATAATTTTGCACATTCAAAGAGAAAATGGGAGAGAAATTCCAGCTATCTCCAAGAAATGTGAACCTTACCAGTGATAATCACTGGCTCCCAGAGAAAACATTTTATGCAAACTCGCACATATACAGTAAATAAGAAGATCAAAGACTAGGAAGAGGATTTATCCTAAAGAAGAAAGGAATGGCTAGTCTGAATCTCAGTGGCATTTTCATCCCACCTAATTTATAAACAGTTGCATTCTCTGGGGAAGAGTTATGAAAGGCCATTGAAATGATGTGAGGAAATAAAAAAATCCGAAAGAGAAAGCTGGATTCTAAGCTGTCTTAGCTCTTGCTGACAATTTCTCCTGACACAATGAGCCAAAATGAGCCTGCCACAGAGCTCTAGTGAGATGTATCTGCACAAGGATGGAGGAAAGGGGAGCATGACAGCATGAGCCCAGCTTCTAGAGTCTGCTGACAAACATGAGTGGTGCTTTGCTGGCTCACCCAGTACAGGGGACCATGGCAAAAGCTGTTTTCCCATCCATCCATGGTAAATGTTCATGCACAGCTGCTATTAGAGTTATTGGGAGCTCTCTCTCCAGATGTTCCAGGTATTACTGAATAGTCTCCCAGTGAACATAGAAAGCCAAGAAAAATTATGCAATTCAATCTGATCTTTCTGCTTTTGGTTTTAATGACATTATTGTTGTTTATTTCGGTGGGATACAGTCTTGCACAGCTGAGTGAAGCTGCATTTGCTCTGCACAGATCTGGTGGGAAAGTGTGGAGCTCTGAATGTAAATATTACAGTATCATGTGGTGGGTTTGAGAAGAAGGTGAGAAACTCACAAACCTGATTTGGCAGCTGCAAAAATAGCACTCAGGCAAACAGATGGTTTCTGCAATAAGGGAAGTCTTTAAAAGCTTCACAGATTAATGAGCTCTGCCAGGTGTTTCGTGGTTCCTACCAAAATTCCTGTAAATCAGTCTAACTGGTCAGGGAGGTAGAGATGAGAGGAATCAATAACTTCCCTAGACAGCTTGGATATCCAAGGTTAGCTGACAAAGGCTTCAGGCTGGAAAATCCCAAGAGCAATTACAGAGGCACAGTGTCAGCCTTTAGGAAGGCAAAAGCCACAGCGTTCATCATGTACCATCAGTGCTCTGGGGACTAATTGCAGCTGCCTGTGATCAAGGATATCCATTCAGTGATAAAGAAAGGTGAGGTGTCAGGCATGCTGAATTATTGGCTCATCCTGGGAGACCTGAAATTTGTTTTGAGAGAGTGAGAGCATCCTCTGTCCGCTGTAGGTCAGAGAGAGACCACACCTTCACCTACTGATATTGAAAGCAATCCCAGACAGCACATTACCAAGGCAGAATATTTACAGCAGCTAAACGCAGTCCTACCTTCAAAGAAATGATGCCTCATTTCCATTCTCATCTCCGAGACTCTCTCTCTGCTCAGTGCTATGTCAAGCATGGCAAGATGCTCTCACTAATAGAAAATAAGATGTTAAAATGGTCACTGGACAATGGTCACTGGCCAGCTAAGAGACGGGGATTTCATCCCAAACTTTTAACCGAAGCAAACTATGCTTTTGGGAATGACCAGCAACAAAAACAGAGGACCAGGGAGATCTGATCTGATAATCCCCAGCTGGTCATCTGTCCAGCTGCTTTTCTCTAGCAAAACAACTGCTGTCCCCCAAACACTGAGTGAAGATCTGCCATGCTAGGAGACAAAATTGATTAAGGAATTGATAATGAAATCAGAGTTGAACAGTAGGGAAAGTTATGCATTAGGGTATCTATGAAGTTTGTAACATGGTGCACTTTACAGGCCACTTTCATTTGCTTTTCTGCAAACATTCATCACTAGTTTTTGACAGGGGGAATGATCTGGGAGGAGTTTCCATTCTTAGTCATTTGGAGCCGCCTCTGCCTTACAATAAACACAGTTACAATTAACGGAAGCGGTGACCTTGTTGGCAATTTCTGAAAAGAGGACAAGACTCCTTGGGAATAGTGAATTAAGCAGATTATTACCACATAAGTAACCTCTGTAAATCACATTGTGGGTGAGTCATGTTGTTGGGATAAAAGGAAAGCTTGCTTGTGACTCCTCAAACAGCACATAAGTAGTGTTTCCAAGCAGTTTTCATTGAAAACAGGATTAAATTTGGTTTAGGTTTTCTGATATCGATGTTTGTCACTATGTGCACCTCCAGCTGTCTCATGAAGACACTCAAGACCACCTTAGTGTGGTCAGACTCTTGGGTCCGGGGGTGGGAAGCCTGATGCAGAGCAGGGACTGCAAAACCTTGGAGCTGAGCCAGGCAGGGCAAGGTGACAGGCACTCAGATGCTCAGGGAGAATCAAAATTCCCCTGCCATCATAGAGATGAGAAAATCCTGGAAGGGGACTAAGTGACTTCCCTAGGGTCATCCTGTGAGGCTGTGACGTGGTGGCAGGGGAGCCTGGTCCCTGTTCAACAGTAGGCAAGGGACAAAGAGGAGAAACCACTAAATCAGGCTGTCAATTTGGAGTGCTGCTTGCAAACAAGAAAGCCTCAAAAATGTTGATTTTCTTACTGCTATCAAAAAAAGAGAAGAGAAAAAAACCTGTGATTCCATTTAATGCTCATAAAAAGTGTAAGAATCTTTATTTTTGTTTCTTATTAAAAGTATGAATTTATAGAAAAACATTTTTGTGGCACAGGCTGATGGTGTACCTGGCACTGATCTCTTGGGGTTTTGGTCAGGTACAGCTGCTGCAGGACTAGTGCAAATAGGGCATCCTTTCACTTGGCCAAAACCTCTGCCTCAGTGTATTGAAGTGCTGCAGCTGGTCCAGGAGTGCCCTCAGGACACTTGTCAGCCTGGCTGCATCACCACAGAGCTGTGGCAGCTTTCTGATTTGCTTGGTGTCCACCTGCCTGGGGTTGTTCTCTGGTGAGCTGCAATCACTTCTGCGACTGAAGCATCTCACAACTGTTCTTGAAATACTAAACAGTCCAGCAGCAAGTGCTTCATTCAGTATATAAGCAAATGTTCCAGACTGCTCTGAGAGCTGGAGGCATTCAGGAAGTCCAGATCAAACAATTTATACTTTAAAATTGTAGGAAAAATCTTCCTTCCTATTTCCTAATTTGATGCACAAAGCTGCTTTTTCCTTCTTGCCCTTCCAGTTCACTCATCCAGTTCTCACCCAGGGAGAATGTGGGGATTGAATTTCTCCCACCGCCGTTTCTGCACAGACACCGTACCCTCACTGGAGTGGAGCACTGAGGCCAATCCTGGCATTTGCACATGCAGTTAAACAAACCTAAAGACTCTCATCTTAGGGCAGAGCCAAGGATGTTTCTGCCTCTCGACATTCCCTGGGGCTGTCTTACGCAGTTCTCAGAGATGCCTTGTCCACACTGTGCCCTTATTCTCCTTCAGCACAAGCCCAAGCTAGTATTCCTGCTTTATCCTAGATCCATTCCTCACCAACCACTTTAGTAATCCATGGATATGACAGAAATGAGTAGCAGCAGGTGAACGCTTGCCTCTGAAACCCTTGTTTACAGCTAATCAACAGTGCTGGCACATAAAATCATCATTATGTTGTGCAGAGCAGATCCAGATGTGCTGGAGGGCCATCCCCAGGCCATCACTGCACCAGCTAATGTGGACAAATCAAGGATTCTGGCCTTCTTGAAGTACAGTGTCAGTGAGTTACATTTTACCACAATATTATAGTTAAATGCTTCAAAAACCTTATTAATGATAAGATGTTAAACTCACATGGAATAGACCAGAGAAGCCCAAAGGCTGCAGAGCTGAAAATTAAACCACCATTGATAGTTTTCCCCCTGTAATTCAGAAAGCAGCAGAAGCCTAAGAGAAATTTGTCTCACAGCAGAGCCCACATCTAAGGAAATTCCACATATGGTCAAATGTCAAGTTGTTTCTCTTGCAAAGGACAATGTGGCAATCGCGTTTCCATTTGGAGAGAAGTTTTTTGCTTTGAGCTGAGTTTTTCAGTGGGGGAAGGGGAGGCAGAGAAAGCAAAGTGAGTTTTTCCTTTCAGCACATGTGCATTCTGAAATCTGGCTGCTCATTTTCAAAAGGTTATGGCTCCCTTCCCCGCTCCTCCCTGTAGCACACCCAGGCCAGCCACACCTTTGCCACCAGTCTTCCCTTCCTAAGGTCTCCATTTCCCTGTGAGGCTCCTCAGATAAAAGTAAGCCCTTGAAAAGGCACATGCTGCTGGCACTGAAATAACCAAGGCTCCCATCCACACATCTGCAGGCGGAGTTTGGCCCAGTGCTTTCTTGCCAATATAATGTTCCTTTTCATCGCTGTTTCCGCAAGAAACAAGATTTGCACAGATTTATTTTGGTAGTAAATCCTCACCCCACCAGCCAGTTCCAAGCAACAACAAGGTCCAAAAGGCCGTAAAGTTCCTGCAGTTTCCAGAAATCGTCTGGGACTCTTTAAAGGGGAGAGATTGGACTAGTTTAAGGCTTCCTGAGTAGAGAGAGGCAGCAGTGAGTGTGGGCTGGCTGGCCATGTAGCACACACAGAGCCCCAGGGCTGGCCTGCATGTGCCACCTCTGTCCCTGCCAGTGGCACGGGCAGCATTATACAGACACAGGAGGAAGGTGGGAATCCAAAAAGGGAGGTTGGAGTGTCAGGCAGTACTGCAGTGAAGGCAGCTGTGATGTGATGGGGATGCTAGCGATACCATGGGGTGAAAAAAAAGGAGCCACTGCAGCTAAAAAACGTAGGGAGCAGCATGCCAGTGCTCATTAGCAATGCAGAAGTTCAGGGTCCCAGGCAGCCTGCCCAGGGTCCACTGCCCACCGCCCCCTGACTCCTTGCACTGACCAGAGCTGTGCTTGACATCAAGCCCACCCCTGTAGGGCTTAGCCCTTTCAGAAGGAAGCTGGAAATACATATCTTTGTTCCTGGAAGTCACCTTCATCACCGTTGCCTTCCTCCCTGACCTTCCTGCCTCCGCTCTCACCCTCCTGTGCTGCTCAAAGGAGGGAGGCACATCTTTCCCAGCTGTGAATCCTCCTCCTTAGCCATGTCACTGCTTCACCAGATCATCACCAGTCTCAGACGAGAGCCTCCAGCTCTCCCTGCTCTCCTTTCCGTTTCCCCTGCCTGCTGCTATTTATTGCGCTACGGTATTCGGGGGAGGAATGCAGTCCCAGGGAAAGGGCTGCCGCCGCCAGGACTCAGCAGGCTAAGTTTAGTTTCTGGCTCTGCCTGGGATCGCCTCTGTAACACTAATCAAAGATTAGGTTTCTCCCTGCCTCAGTTTCCCTCTGTAGACAGCAAAGTTCCCTCTTGTAACCTGTCTGGGTGGGAGCTGGATTATACGGTTTATTCACACTGCTCCTGTCCCTGGAGCTCCTGCCCTGGATGAGATCTTGGTGTATTTATACAATAAATACAGTCAGGTTATGTTTTCCTTTAAGGTCTTGTTACACTTTTGATATGAAACATAAAAATAATGAGAGCTGGATTATTACTATTTACATTATGCTTTTTTTTTAAATGCAATTCCATTTAAACTGTAATTCCCTAAAATTACTCTGGGATTACTCTCACAATTCTAGATATTGGTGTGAGAACTGATGGGGCCACAGACAGTCCATCAGTCTTAGAGCCCTTCCCATGTGTTTCCTAAGAAGAAGTCTGTCTTTGGAGGCGTAACCAGAGCTACTGTCTGTATTGTGGGGATAAAATGACAAGAGTCTAAGAGCAACAAGAAAAGAAAACCCTCTGTGTAGGAGCTGAAGGCTTGGCTTCATGCTGTCTCTTTAAAAAATTGCTCATATGATACATTAAAAAGCAAACCTCTTCTATCACATACATATTTCATCTGCACCTTGGAACTGTAATTAATAGCACAGGAGGCTTCATTTGACAAGCTGTCCTCAGGGCAGACTTTTTACTTCTATCTACATCAACAGTGCTTACTGCTCCTGTTTCCCTTGGCAAAACTCCTCAGCTTCCCCCCCGCCCCGCTCCATAGCAGGGAGGTGAGCAGATGTGAGGCTAATCCACATTTCTCTCTCCATTGATGAATACTTCTCTCAGATACAATAGGACTACAGAGAATAATTTTTCAAAAGTGGAAGAAGACGCACGGGGACACACACAGCAGGAGGTAAAGAAAAAACTCCTGTTTGTAAAGCCTGCCTGCTGTGTGAAATGATCAAAGCTAATTCAAACTGAATACGATCGAAATTAAACACCAAGGGCCAAATTAGTCCCTGCTGCAGCACCAGTAACCCAAAGGCAGATGATTTGATTTCACTGAACTTAGGCCAGGAGCGAACTTGACCCCCAGTGTTATGTGGCATCCAACAGTACGGCCAAGAAACCTGAAATACATGACAGATACCCAAACAGAAGGGTTCTGGTTGTGACTAGTGCTCCAGTGCATGTGACTAGTTTTTAGTTCTTGAGCACCGTCATCCTCAATAACTATTTCTGGTGGTCGTTTACCCCCATGCTTTTCATAGCAATGGTGGTTATTTACCTGTGTCTTTACGAAAAGGTTGCAGGGGCTCTCTGAAAATATGAGGAACACTAAAGAAATTTGGTTTATATACCTGTCAAAAACTGGGTGAGTTGTGTTTTTTCTAACCAATTACAATGGGGGAAAAAAAAAAAGGAAAAAGTGGTAAGCCTTACGGAAGATCTGCCTAATGTAACACATGTTCATACAATGTGTACTGAATCCATCAGAAAGCAAATCAGCTTGCAGCAGAATGGAGAGGCACTGACATTAACCCTGGGAAGAACTGAGGTGGTATGAACCATAGGATCCCAAAAGCTTTCAAACATCAATTTATGGATCTCAGGAGAAGAGCAGGAAAGAATTTAAGTTTCACTTTTTCCTTGTGTTTTATAGCATATAAAAGCTGAGGCTGCTGAGCCTGGCTCCTCTGTCTGAGGGGACATGCAGTGCTGCAGTGTTACCCAGCAGCTCCCTGCAGGGACACGTGCCATCATGGCAGGGACTGTTTCCAGGCTCAGCCCAGGCTCTGTTCCTGCTTGTCCAGGGCCTGGGCAGCCACCCAGAGCCTGGACAAGCAAGAACTGAATTCAGTGGGAGCTTTGCCATCAGCTCTCAGGGTCCCGGGCCAATACCCAATAGCAGGCAATACTGAAAGCCTGATTATAGACCATGTGCAGTCCTCTGAGCACTTTCAATACCCAAAAGTAGAATTTCATGTTTAGTGTTCTGGCTCTAAGATTTATCCTGCTGATGATCTGCATTTCCATTATACTGAATTATTTCATCTAGAATCTGGCAATAGGTAATGCTGCTATTTCTTCTTACAATGAATCAGATACATACATACACTGCCAGGTTGGATGGGACCCTGAGCAATCTGGTCTAGTGAAAGGTGTCACTGCCCATGGCAGGGGGTTGGAACTAGATGATCTTTAAGGCCCCTTCCAACTCTAAGCATTCTATAATTCTATAAAATCTTAGAGGTGGGATGGTTCTGCAAGCTCAATCTATTGGAAGAGGTTTTACAAAACTGTAGCCAAAATTTGGCTTTTTGTCTGGCTGTCTTTCTAGATTCCATCTGGGTTTTTAATTTGGCTTTTTGATCTTCCAAAGAAGGATTTAATTCTTTTGGGTAATTTAGCCACACCTTTTATCCACTACCTGCATCTCTATCCCTATATAATCTAATATTGCAAAATGATGCTTCCAAGCTTTATCTACAGCCCTAGAAATAGTTATTTTGTGAGTAGCATAATTAAATTTATAAGTACTAATGTTGTAAGATTGGAAACACACAAGAATGAGGGAAACTATCAAACCTTGAAATTCTGAGACTCAGATAGTATAGACACTTGATGTTTCCAAAATTACTGTCAGAGCATGGGCACTAATACAACTCCATTGTGAGGTGGCACAGGTTATTAAATCAGTGATGAAGAACACGTAAAGGAGATGGAAGCATCAATATTGGACAGGGGAGGCTTAGAGGACAGAGAAGTAATGTACCAGAAGCACATGAATTCAAGACAGAAAAATCCATTTGGGCCATGTACCCAAAAGCTGCAAGAAGTAACAGAGTTGTCATTCTCCCAGTCAACCACCTTGTGCTGGGCAGAAATGAAGATGTAGGAAAATAATGAAATAGAGGGAGTGACAAGCTACAAAAACTTTCTTAAGAATTCAAAGTCTCACATTTTTATAGGTAAGGGGATGCTCTGGTCAGCCCAGGGATGCTGGCCTTGCAGTTGGAAAGGCAAGGAGGCCAGAGCCTTGAGAGAGCCCCCTTACTGCCATTGCCTCCCCAGACTTGGTACTATTGAGTGATGTAGGCACTAGGTCTCCTTTGGAACAGACCAGAAGTGCTCATACCCTAGAGCAGGTTGCACATTGCAGGCCTGGAAGGGGCCCAGAAAGGAGACTCTCCCAAACCAGGTCCTATTGCCTTCACTGGCCCCTAGAAGGTGAGTTATCATTTTGCAGCCATGAATTAGGATCTGAGCATCTCTGTGAGGGCAGTGTCACCTGTGAAGTCACCAATACCTTGTGAGGATGATGTGGGAGAGGGAGGGCTGGGACCCACCTGCCTGATGGTAGCTTGGCCCCAGTGTGACCTCCTGGAGCACGTTCACCACTCAGC
The DNA here is from genome assembly GCA_013396735.1 of Grallaria varia. Classification (NCBI taxonomy): domain Eukaryota; kingdom Metazoa; phylum Chordata; class Aves; order Passeriformes; family Formicariidae; genus Grallaria; species Grallaria varia. The sequence continues at coordinate 336,614 of VWZG01012327.1, forward strand.
CCAACACTGGCTGCTAAAATGGCAGGACAACAGCCAGGTCTGCCCGTCTGGTGGGTGCCAGTGATTGTGTCTGTGGATCTGGTGTCAGGCCTCAGCTGTCTCCACTTGGGCAGGAGGTTTCTCTCCCCTCTCATCCTCTCCTTTCTGCACTCACCCCAGCCATGCACCACCACACACTCTGCTCAGTCCTTCTACCACCTGCTGGAAAAGAGCAGCAATGTCTGTGTGATTAAAGATAATGAGCTGCTGATTAGCACTGGAAAACACAACTGAAAACATTTCATTTCTGTTGCCTTTTTTGCAGAGTTAATTAAAATAAAACACAAAGCCTCTCAGCTGTATTACCATGCTTGCACTTTGAGTGAACAGGTTTGCAATTAACACTTATGTTGACTTCCACCTACCATTAGCATCACAAAAGAGAGTAATAGCACCTTTCAGATAATTCCTAGTGATGCAGCTCTTGGACTCTTGACTATTACCCACTGGCTGTGGGGATGCTTGAGCTGCAGGGCAGGTGCAACACAGTCCTTCTCCCACAAGCACCACAGTTTCTGAAGAAACCACGCTAAGAAGAAATGTCCACGGACCACCTACTCTATGGCCTTTAAACTGGTCTTTAAACAATGTTTTAATATCTGCCAGCTGCTTGAGGAGGCTTCATTCAGGAGTTTTGTGAAAACTTGGGCTGTAGCGTTAGGGAGAGTATTTTTGACCCCAGACTGATGGGTCAGAAAGTTCAGGGCCATGTTTTAGTCTGAGAGCAGCACTGCAATCAGTAAGGCCATGCAAACAGAATCCAAGGTTCATATTTGATAGATGACCCGATCCTCTACGTGTGCTCTGGGTTTACAAAGCGCTCGTAAACCCTGCAGTCATATCTGACTGCCCTCTCCTGGACCATGATGGAGTTGCTATTGTATTCTTCCAACCAGCGGAACACTGGACCTACAGAAATGACACTTTTTGTTACTTTAGAGTTATACCACGCATATGACATGTATATAACACACGTATATAGTATATATACTATATATATAGCACATAAATATAACCTATATGCTATGTGTATAATATACACTGGCATACATTTATATGAGCCAAAGGTATATGTACCTGAATTTTCTGCAAATCTAAGAGCATGGTTACAATTGATTTACTTCTTCATGCAATGGCTCATAAATATGCCTGCTCTTTTTAGAGCTACCACTCTTAGAATCTCACTAGACCTACTGAAAAACATTTTAGTAGCTGGTGCAGGCACAACCATCTCTGAGCCACATTCTCTCTCTCACCTATATGTTACATTAATCATAGTGATGACTGAGTTTAAATGAAGGATACACAGATTTCTTGTGCTTTTCCAAATTGCCATCTATTTTTAAGCAGTTTCAGCAAAAAACATACGTAGAATCTGACTTTCTGCAAAGAATTAAGTAATTAATACAGAGGGAGTTTAACCAAACCAAATTTAATGTTTTTATAAGTGTTAATTGTGTGGAGAAGATTGTACTGGTATCTATTTAAACTCACTCTTAAGGAGTTCCTTATAACCAGGATATAAGAGAGAGCATCAAAGTTTGACATTGTTACTACTAAGCATCATTGTTTCTTCTGGGCAACTCAGGATCATAGAAAGGCCTGGGTTTGAAGGAACCTTAAAGATCATCCAAATCTACCCCTTCTGCCATGAGCATGGACACCTTCTGATAGACCAGGTTGCTCTAAGCCCTATCCAATCTATCTTTGAACACTTCCAGGTATTGGATATCCGCGGCGTCTCTGGCCAACCTGTTCCAGTGCATCACCACCCTCAGAGTAAAGAATTTCTTCCTAATACCTAATCTAAATCTACCACCTTTCAGCTTAAAACCATTAAGAAAACTCCCACTGACAGTTTCTATTTACCGAGGCAGATTTCAAGTGCAGCCTGTGGTACAAAGCTCCATCGTTGCTGGAGGAGCTGCCTGGGCTGCTCAAGCTGAGCCCAGCAGAGCCTCCTCAGGGGCTGCTTGCAGCCCATGGGCTCAGCAGGCTCAGCATCCCACTCACCTGTGACTGATGCTGCACTGACCCACAGTGCTGCCATTGGGCCGTGCATCGCAGTGTCAAGGAACAAACACGATGGCCACCCACTGTAGAACAGGACTGGTGTCGTGGGGTGGAGGAGCGAGAGAGTAGCTGGGGTGTAACACCTCACAGCAGTACAACTCACCCACAGCCGTGGAGCAGAAGGGTCAGGTTTACTTCTTAGATCAAAATGTATGGCCTAGTTTTACTGTGGTATGAAAATATCTAATTAGCCTCCAGTGTGGGAAAGAGGATGTGTAGTTAATCATTTAGGAGGCACATTAGGTTTGTACCATATTCATTATTATGTTGGTTGTACCATATTCATTATTATGTTGGCTGAGGTCTTCAGGCACCTGGAAGTGTCTTGCAACATCTCCTGCAAACAGACTGACACCTCTAAGTAGCACTGAGTGAAGCAATAAAAGTAATCAAATTCATTATCCTTCCTTTATGTTGGTATTACTCCATTAATTTTAACAGCCTCCCTTGACACGTGCAGGTATAAAGGAACACCAGACGCCTGCTTTGCTATTTTTGGAAGCTGACTTCGATAAAAGAAGGTCAGAACAGCATCTGTGGGTTTATTTAAATATTATTGCTTTTTTTTTTAAACCTTCAAACACTTTCTTTTACAATAACTAATTTTCAGGCATTTTACTGAAGAAAGAATCTAAAGCAGATATATTTGCTTTAACAAAAAAGAACACAATATTTTAAAAAATCATGCTAGGCAATGCTTAATTTAATCAGAATTAGGGTCCTGGCTGTGTCTTATGTTTATGCACGGTTTTTAAAAATTGGCATTCATACTCCAGGGACTACCACAAGGATAAACTCACTAAAAGAAGCAGGGATGAGCTGCAATCATTCATTCCCTATTAATAGAGGCAGGATGTTGCAACCCATGGGGCGAGAGAGCAGATGCAGCCCTTTCTCTGCTTCCACCTACACCATAGCTGTGCTGGGAAAGCCCCTCTATGTCAACTGGTGGTGGGAATTGGATGGGCTGGGAAGGAACAGGACACTATGGTCATGCTCTAACAGCCTAATCGATGTGTTACATGGGACTTCTCTCTGGTTTAGACACCCTTACAGGAAAAAAACAAACCACAAATGAAGCAAAACAAAACAAAAAAACCCAAACAAAAAAAATGCCCAAACAAATGAACAAAAAACCAAAACAAACAAAAAGCAACAAAAAGCAACAAAAAACCCACCCCAACTCTAAACTGTGTGGAAATGTTGTCAGTAGAATATTCTAAACAAAGGACACTTTGTAACAGTGTCAGCTTCTGGGGTCACATCAGGGGTGGTTGGTCAACATAACAAAAGAGAAATTGCCAGTGCTATGTCCAGCTTTTCCCTCTGCAGACCCAGAAAGACTGAAAAACATCCCATGCTCTACCAAAGGCTGAACAAACCTGTGCTGAGTGATAAACATGCTGGCTCATTCGAGTCTCATGCCAAATCAAACTGATCTCATGCAGATAGTCATCAAAACCCAGCACTCCGCTGTAGCTGTGAGGAACTACTCTGCAAAGAGGGGCTGGAGTGAGATGGAAATGGGGCAGTCACCTCTTCTGGGCAACATCACTGGAATCAGCAGGGGAAAAAAGCAAACAACAGGTAGAAACGCACTGTGAAAGCAAAACATGAGAGTGGGCAGATGTAAACTCCATTAGCTCCTTAAGGGTGGAGCTGTTGGCCTGCTGGGAAATAATTGTCCACTTTATGTCTTGATATTGGAAAGAAATTAACTGAAAGAGCCAAGGCAGTTTGAGCATTTGAGCTACTTAATTATGCCTTTTAAAGTTGTCTTTGAAGCCATGGAGCAAAGGATGAATGAAACACCCTCTGAAGGTCCTTATTAAACATTCTCTGAAGGTCCTTATTAGTTATTCCCTTCTCTGATGGCAATAATAATTACATTGTCCTACATTGTAAGGAGTGTTCCTAGTGAATCCCCATACTCCTTGATAACATTTCCAGCAGGGCAGGCTAAGATAATGATGGGTAATTAAAGCTTTAGCTGCAGGGTATGGAAAGCCATGTAGCTCAGCTGTGAGTGTCCCTCCTGGGCAGAGCATCCTAGGCTCATCTCCCAGGGCTTAGGTCAGACAGGAAAATCCTGCAACTGATGGAAAGTCCTGCTTGAATGATTTGACTCCTGTGCGTATGGGCTCCAAGAAAATTTCCTTCCTTACTATTGGCTGCAGGCAGATAAGACCCTTGTTAGATTTTAACCACTAGAAAACATAATTATTCAGTCTGTGTGCTGCATGACACAATACTGAATATCCTGACTCCATTAAACATTTAAACCTATCCACTAATGGCCCACGGCAAAAAAAGACCCATAAAAGGCAGCGGTGTCTCGGCAGCACTTTTGTGCCACTGATGTTTCATCTGGCGTTTGCAAAGCGAAACTGCCCAGAAATTGCATCCCTGGAGCACCTGCACCTGTGGCAGCAGCAGCAGCAGCTCTGGCGAGGCAGCAGGCAGGCAATGGCAGATTGCAATGGGACTTCCCCTGGCAGCACCTGACACAGGCATGAATAATGAAGGGACTCATTAATCATTTACAGAATAGCTGTTCCTGTGGATTCATCGGTATTGGAGACTCATGTTGAAGTCTTTCTTTTTTGATCCCATTGTGCATTTTATGCCTGGCAAGGTCATGCTGCCCCTAGGATGGGAAAAACCGCATCAGGAGAGGGTTTTGCCACTTCGGGTGCAGCACTAGCCCTCAAATCACAGCACTAGTCCAAGTACAGACTGGCCGTGAATCTAAAAGGGACGTGTACTCTTCAAAGAACAGAAGAAAACATGAAAGGCAGTAAAAAAATGATTCAACATGTAACTGTTCCCCCCCATCCATTGCCTGTCAGCGCTCTGTTCCCAGAGCACAGCCCTTCCTGGCAGCTCTTCCTCCTTTTGTCCCTCCACCCCTCTTCTTCACCGCTGGGGAAGGCCACGGCTGCCCAGACCCTGCACCAGGTCCATCTCAGCTCTCCTTCACACACAGCCCCCTGTACTGCCTTGGGGGCTCAGACTGGCCTCCCGTGCTGTCCCCAGCCACGCTGCCCGCGCTGCTCAGAGCTGCGCTGCCAATGCTCCCTGCCCTGCCCTGCCCTGCCCTGCCCTGCCCGTCCCAGCGGCGCTCCCTCCGCTCCGGCTGCAGCGGCCGCTCCCGGCCACAGGAGGGGAGCGCTGCCGCGCGCAGCCAGGCGGCTCCCAGGTCGCTCCTGATGGGAAGCGGAGGCCTGCGGGACAGTGAGGGACGGGCAGGACCCCCGACAGCACATCGGTAACCCTCCCTCACCGCCTAATCGTGTGCGAATGATTGTAATAAATAATTCAGCCCGCCACCCTCACCCGGAGCAAGAGCCGTGCGTGCGGTCACACCCGCGGCGTGTGTCACACGTGGCGTGGGGCTCCGTCAGCGAGTCAAACGCGTCAGGTGCCCAAAACACACAGCACAGTCTGTCACGGCGTCCACATCTCTCTGAGCTCATGACAGCGCGCACAGGACTGGGGAAGGGATGATGTGTCATGATTTCATATTCCTGGAGCATTTATCCACAGCTAAGACTGTTCTCCATAGTATCTAAAAATATATATTCTCTTGCTAATGTGTTGATATGGTGATTGTCTGGGTTTGGTGGACATTTCTAGATGCTTGGTAGGTGCTTGGATCTGCCTGCTGTGATCCCTGCCTGGCTGTAGGCGCACAGCTTTCAGTAGCCTGATCAAAGGTTGGGAAACGTGGCTTTAAGGCAAATATTGGGCTGGATCCGAAGCTTGTTGAAGTCAACAGGGCTCCCAGTGGGGTTTTTAATCAGGCCTATCATTAATGCCCTAATAAAATTAGCTGCTTATCTTTATTAGATGGACTCTTCAATGAATTGATTTAATCTACAAGGCTTCTCCTCCCTGACAGATTTTCAGAGGCCCACATGCTCCTGCCTCTGCGAGGAGCCCAACCTGCCCTCAGCCAACTGTGCTCTACTTCCCAAGGAGTTAATCAGCCGGCCCATCTCCTCTCAATCAATAAGCATTTATTCTAATTGAAACCAACATCGACTGGATACCAACCAGGAATGTGAAATGCTCTATAAATAATGTGCATGAGATGGAGCCTGAGAGCAGGCAGTGGCAGGGCTGTCAGTGGGAGTGCTAATGGAGGGGAGGGGGGGGGAAGGGACGTGCCACCCAGTGTTCTGTTACTGTCCCAATGCCCTATTTACCGCTCTCACCAGGGAGCTGCCTGACTCCCTTTGATGATGAATTAACTTCCTCTGATGGATCAGCCTTCCAGTCCCCCATTGCAACACCTTGCAGAATGCACTGCCTAATGAGAATTACTCATTAACATATAAATTATGATGTATTTCTTTTTGGCACCCCGGGCAAAACAATGGGCTGAGAGCTCGCCCCTCATCAAGCTTTTCCCTGGAGGGAGAACTTTCATTGATTGCTAAATGGAAAGTGGAAAGAGTGAAATCATTTAATTGTATGACTGCTCTGATGTGCTACACTGTAGACTTTAAGTAAGCATATGACTTCCCCAGTGTGGAAGCTGTGTTCACATTTTATTACAGGACAAGGTAAGATTCTTCTCTATCACAGCCAGTTGCAATAATACATGTCCAAGAGTTAATTTACCAACAATATCAGGGTCTTTTGAATACCCCAGTCAGTCTGGGAAACACCAGACAGGTATTTAGTGTTTTATATCTAACTCTGCTACAAACTCGTTGGGTGATGGTAGGCAGCTGCCTCAGTTTTTCTGCCTGTATGGACAAGTTAGGATCACCTGAAGTAGTAAATTTTCAGTTCACTCACTAGAGCAATTAATGAAATGGCCCCAAACTACCTCTGTTTCTCATTGATTGGACTATACAGAAACTCTTCTCTGATTCTGACTTTTCATATGGTTATGCCATGGGCTGATAGCAATGTGGCAGCTGTGTCTGTCCAATCTGGCTTGAAAAGGAGGGCAGGAAGCACCACATTGTCCACAGTATCAGTGGTGAGATTCAGGGAGATTGGTGAGAGATTACACTTTGTAGTTCCACCTCAGGCCTTAATAATGTGGCCAGGCAATGTCCCACACTGGCACCTCGTGCCGCAGCAACCGGAAGGATGCTGTTGAACGCTGGGAGGCTGCAGGGCAGCCCCCTTGCAGCACCCCCTTCCTCCTCCGGAGCTGCACCAGAGATGTGGCATGTAGGACCCTGCAAACCATCATCAGCGTTGTGTCAGTAACCTGGAGGAGTAATGAGCGCTGTGAGCTAGCTCACTTGGATGAATGGCAAGGAAACCTGTTGACCCAACGTTTTCAACCCATGCTGCGTGCTCCTCCGACTTCCACACCAGTGGCACAGCCCACATAATCTGTCCTTCCCACACTCTCAGAGAAGCCTGTCCTGTGGCCTCTCCCATTCCACTGCTCGTCTGTTCGATGAATCAAACTTCCATATGGTGTGTTTGGCATGAGGTGACTGTCTGGAGAGCACACCAGATGGTCTGTGAGGAACAAGATGTGGTTGCTTCCCACAATACCTCATCCCAGACCATGCAGCAGAAAGCCTATGAGTGTCTGCTTTCCAGTTCTGCATATGTACTTTTTACTGGATTCTCCATGGTCTCAGGGGAGCTGTAGGGAGGGATTAGCAGAGGGATTAGCTGAAATCAGCACCTGAGGCCAAGGTGAGACGCATTTCCAAGAGTCTGAGCAGCCCCAGTGGTGGATCTACAATGACAATTCCCACCACATCCTTCCAACCAGCAATCTGCCACCCCTGAGCTCAGGCAGCCCAGCATCTCCCTAAAGTATCACCAGTTCTGCTCTGTCCCTGCCTCTCCTCTCTCCTTCCATCCCCTACTCTTTCTCCACAGGGGCTCTTCCTCCACAGGTTTTCTGCTACTCTGCCCTACCTGTGTTCCTCAGGCTGAGGATAGATGCAGGTAAATCAGCACATACACCATCTTCTTTTCTCCTCTCACCTTTTGTGGGAAACTTTCTAATTTCACACTACAATTCCTGGAGAACTGAATTTTTGTCCCTTTTTTTCTGTCAATTTCTGTCAATTTTTGAATTTCAACAGGAATAATAAGAATGTTTTCACTGTTGCAAATTTGCCTTTTTGCTGCCCTACCTTCTGTCAACACTAGGCAGCAGCTTACCTGCCTTTACATCAAACACTAAGTGCAGCCTCCAAATTTAAGCATGCACAAGCCAGTTCACCCTCTCTTCGACCTTCTGTTTACCATCCATTTGCTACCTTAAACAGGATTTAAAGCAAGGGTACATTTTTTTCTTGTTTTGTGTTTGCATTAGAGAGATTGGTATCAGTTTAATTAAATCATCTTAAAATAATTTCATAGTAGGCACTGTTTCCCTTGTGTAGACAACAAGAGCACGGAGCCAGCGTAGCTCCATCCAGCTCTGCTGTGGTGGAGCTGAGCCAGCCAGGCAAGAAGAGGAGCCCACAGCAATGCAGCTTGGAGTCCTTGCCTCCACCAGCACCGCCAGAAGGAGAACTTGGAAATTCCAGCAAGTCTTCTTGGAAGTCATCCTAAAAGATGTCCTTTGTTGACATGCAGGAAAGGTTACAATTTTTCATCACTGCTGCAAGGCAGGCTATAAAATAGGGCAAGTTCCTCCTAAATCCCAGCACCATTTTGCCATTTATGCATCACAGCCCCATTTCTTTCCTTTGTGCAGAGTGGTATTTTCAGTTTTACAACTTTTTTGAGGTGCTGTTCACTTACCAGCCAGGTCTTATCTGGTACACCAGTGTTAATCCACAGCTGTCCTGGCACTACCCTTTTGTTTTTCAGCAGTTAGTAAAGGGACCTGGAGTTTTGACTGTTTAAAATGCTGCATATTTCCTTCATAATTTTTAGCTGTGGGATTAAGTCATGGCTGTGGATTCCCTTCTACTGACTCAGATGAGGGGAAGAATTCATCTCTTTTAGAAGGCTGCGTGATCAAAATGATTTATACCCGCCATGCATCCATCCCTTTCAAATTTACCGTGTGTCACACAGACACAAATTATAAATGTCTAGTGAGGAAATGAAACCCATTATGAGTGACTTTGAGCACACCAGTTCTTTGGGGAGCCTCAGCTGTCCTCAGTCCTGGGAACAACTTTCAGAAGAAGGTCCAGAGTGACAAAGCTTCCCACCAGCAAGGGTGACCAAGGGATGGAACAAGTCAAAAGGAGGCTTATGATAGTGCGTGCTGGTTTTAGCTGGGGTGGAGTTAATTTTCTTTCCCAGTGGCTGGTATGGGGCTGTTTTGGATTTGTGCCAAACACAGGGTTGATAATATAGAAATGTTTTTGTTATTGCTGAGCAGTGCTTAGACAGAGCCAAGGCCTCTTCTGCTTTTTGTACTGCCATGCAAGGATGTTGGAGGTGCATGAGAGGCTGTGAGGAGGCACAGCCAGGACAGGTGACCCCAACTGACTGAGGGGATATTCCATACAATAGGACGTCATGATCTGTATACAAAGTGGTGAGAAGAAGGAGGACGCAGGGCATGTTGGGAGTGATAGCATTTGTCTTCCCAAGTAACCATTACCTGTGATGGGGCCCTGCTCTCCTGGACATGGCTGAACAACTGCCTGCCCATGAGAAGCAGTGGATTAATTCTTGGTTTTTTGTTGTTTGTGTGTGAAGCTTTTGCTTTCCCTATTACACTGTCTTTATCTCAACCCATGAGTTTTCTAGCTTTTACCCTTCCATTGCTCTCCCTGATTCGGCTGGTGGGGGAGTTGGGCTGGGTGGGGCTGGGTTGCCTGCTGGGATGAAACCACACCATCTTGGCAGCTGTATGCCTGGCTCTTGCACCAGCACTGGGACTTGTGAATGCAGCTCTTCCTTAAAAGAGCCCACACAGGGGAGGAAGCTGAGGAAGGGTATGGCTGCCTTTGCTCATGTTGTGAGAGAGGAGGTTGCTGCCATCAGTAACCAGGCCAAGAGGCAATAAAGATGTGTACAACCCCTTATAGCCGGGGGTCTTGCAAAACGCTTACCACTTCCATCATTCTGACCTTAGTCACCATGTTTTCAAAATACAAGTTAACGGGTCTGCAGAATCCCTTTGTGCAGTATTGTATCTAGTGACTGGAGCTTTCTGAGGCTGAGAGCTTTACTGCTAGACATCTGAACAGTGCAAGCTGTTGTTACACAATAGTTAAACATCCCTAACCAAGTGTTTCATCTGGTGTGCTATCTCAGTCCCTCCTGCGTACCTGGTTGCTGGCACGATGCTTATCTGACCATAGGGTAAGTCAGCTTAGGGAACTAAATCAGCAGAAAACTGACCTAGCAAAAAAGAGAATTGCTTTCTGCTAGGTAAGCTTCTGTGCTGGCTCATTGCAGGGTCTGGGAGATGGGAGTGCCTCTCAGGGCGTAACTCCATTTGTGGAGACATTTCCATTTGGTGACGGGGTCCATGCCAGCGCTGACCAAGGCAAGTTTAAAATGATGTAGCAGAGCAGGCTCAGTTGCCTTATCATATAAAGGGACAACTAGACACAGGAGTTCAGGCATTGTGATGAAATGCAGTATCCCATGAGTTCAAATTTGAAGTCTTCCCTGAAGTCCCTTGTAGAAGAGAGCTGGCATGTGCACTTGTATTGTTCACATTGTGTTTGTAATTAGGTTGTCTGGAGAGGCTGTAGAGTCTCTCCCTTCAGAGATAAAAAACCATCTAGACACAATCCTGTGGAACTGGGTGTAGGCGGCTCTACTTCAGCAGAGAGATTGGACAAGATGACTTCTGGAACTCCCTTCCAACTCAACTATTCTGTGTCCCATTAAATACAGTTCAGAAGCAGCACATGAGCCTCAGGGTGGAAGGCCCCAGCCCCAGTGAGGAGAGCCAGGGGGCAGTTTCTTAATTAAGGTGAGTCAGCACCCATCTGCAGTGACAATGGAAGGAAAAGCGGGTTTTGTGCACCTCCCTGGCTCTGTCACCCATGTTCTCACTGCCTCCCTGGCCTCCAGGCCACACTCATGCAACCATATGCTCCATACCAGGTAGCCCCCCTGATCTAACTTTCAGATGGGTTTCTGGCTCTCTGGTGCCTGTTGACCTGGCTGGCTGGGAAGCATCTGGGGATGGTGCAAGGGAAGTGATGGAAAAGCTTTTCCAGAAACACAGATTCACAGATTTGTTTTAGGAGTGCATAAAACTACATGAGCAATGGTTTTGTTCTGTGGTGCCCTGAGTCACCCTTGCCACAGCTCTGCCCTTTCTCCTGTTCTTTCCATGTGCCCCTGCCACTTCTCCAGTCTTTCTTTACCAATATATTGTAACATCTCAGCAACCTTCCCCTGCCACTGCCACTTATCCAGCCATTTTTTTTCTCACTAGCCTCACATACTTAAATTTCTTTGCTCAGAAAGTTTTCTGACATTTTAGTGGGTAAAATTGGTTTTCTGGAAACAGGAGCACAGAGGCAAGGGCAGACAAAGACTTTGTGAGACCCTTTTGGCAGTGATGAGATGCTGCTTTGGCTTGACAGACCCAGAATCAGATGCTCCTGTTTGTTCTCACTCTGGGATTTAATTATTTATGTTCTTTCCTGCCCTTTGCTGACAAAAAATGGGAGGTTTTTAAATGTGAACTGGGCTTGTAAATGTAGTCACATGCCTTTTTTTTTTTTTCATAGCCAATGAACCAATCCATTTAACAGCTCACTAGCCCAAAATGAATGTTATTATACGTCTGGAGTGTGGATAAATAGTAAGTTGATAACAGGGTTGAGATGCAAATCTACAGATAACATTTGACTTCAGGGGCAGAGGCTCTCAGAAGTCCTGGCTGTGCAGCACCTCAGAAGCACTTGTGAAGGAGCAGAGGGAAGAGCCAGCAGGCTGACAGGCAGTCCCTCCCCAGCCCTGTCCTCCTGTTTAAATGAAAACAAATGCTGAGAACAGAAAACAGAGAATGATTAAAATACATGTATTCCTGCCATTCCCTGCATATGATTAATCCCTTTTTCTCAACTAGTGAATATATTAGTGAGAGTAGGCTAATAATGCAGAGGCATCTGGTTGAGACTAGAAAGAGTAGCGTGTTTATGCATTATTAATGCGTTAGGAAAAACAGACTTCCGTGGCCTGACTGTATATGTATATGTATTGGATCAGTATGGTATGGTCTTTACAGGACCATAGCACTGATAACTGCCCCCTTTTGTTTATCTTTGCAATGGAATAATCTCCAGGATGAGGCATGTTTATTTTGTCAAACAGTGAAAGAAATTATGTTTTGAAACAGCCTTTAATAAGCAGTTAGTGCACAACATTACTTTATTGCTAAAAGAGAGAATGTGATCTGGGAAGCAGTGCTGGGCAAGCAGAATAGGGAAAAAGCAAATTTCCACCTTAGCAAATCTGTAATCACAAACTGGGCCTTTTGGGATCCTTGACTATCTGGGAACAACAGCAGTGCTCTAGTCCTACCAGTGAAACAGAAAACTTTTGTGAGGAACACAAAATTATAGTGGGGCTTCCTAAGGCATAACTTTGGCACAGAGTAGATGCATTTTATTAATTTGTTTATGTTTAGACAAACATGACATAAGGAGGCTAAAACCAAAAATCATGTGCACTAGGGCTGTGGGGGCTACCCAGGTATGAGACACAATAATCACTTCTATCTTCCTGCTTTGTCTCCCTTCGATTTATTTGTTGGATGGATGACAGTTAAATCAGCAAGAAAGTGGAGGAGGCCCTAATCTTGGGAAGATAGAGCTACGTGCATTCGTGTGCTGCTCCTTTTCAAAGGATGAAGTGGCTTTGTAAGTATCTCGCTCATAGATCAGGGGAGCAAGGAGACAGCTTGGCTCCCCTCTCCCTAGCCTCTGACATATGAAGACCTTGGCTCAGCAGAAGGGTAAAGTCATAGTCCCAGCAGCACATGGAGTGCATCAGCAGTATTTCTTAGCTTACACAGACAAGTATTGGCACCAGGCTCCGGGTCTAGGATTCATTTCACAAGCCTGTGTCTGAACTAGTCACCCTGGGCTGCCTCTATAATCAATAGGTGCTCTGAGGATGTCATTCATCCTGTGCAGGAGTAGATACCTAACAGGGGTCAAATGCATTGCCCCAGAAGGGGCCTTTTTCTTTCCGTTAATTACAGGGAGAGTCAAGACTGCTCCTCTGCTGTAGCTGCCCACCAAGTGGTGGTGAGATCTCATGGCTGTGGCAGAGGTGGCTGGGCATAGCACAGCGTGCCGGTGGCTTGGTGATGCCACAGCAGCATGGGGCCATGGCCACGTGGCCCTGGAGAACCACAGCTCCTTCACAGAAACAGCAGTGCTCTGGGGCATGGCTTGGTGGCACCCAAGCAGCAGCCCCTGGCCAAGAAGGCTCCTGGGAGCCCACCACAGTGGGCTGCTGAGAGCTGGGGCACACAGGGTGCCTTGGGGCAGGTTGTCCCTTCAGGGAACCTGCACAGGAAGTCAACGCACATCTAAAGCATTTGAAATCCCAGCTGAAACTGGGGCTGCGCTGGAACAACAGTAGAACATGCATGAAATAGGATTTCTTGATAAGGTTGAAGCATAATTTGCTACCTGGCTACCTACCTTCTCTGAAGGTGCCACATTCATGGGCACCAATCTGCCCTCCAGCAGACTGAGCCAGTGCAGACCTTCTGTGCTTGTCCAAGGGATGTGCAGACAGGCAGTGACTACACAGAGTCTGGGGATGGGCCATGGCAGCTGTGCCGACACCAGCTCCCTCCAAGGACCATATGGGGCAGCTGTGCCACACTTGCAATGATGCTAAAAACCAGCCAAATCTCTGTCTTCTGGAAAGACACGTCATTCTGAAAAGACATGGAATAACACTAAAACAAGTTACTCAGAAGCCTGCCACTTTTAAAGTCCCCAGGCATGGTGCAGCCTGACAGCAGGTCCCAGGCAGAGCCAGGCAGACGCACCCACTGCGCTGAGCTGTGGGATGGGGGCGAGGCTTGGGATAGCACAAGGCCCGGCCATAACTGTGGGAAGCATTGAGGCAAAAACCCACAGCATGAGATTCACACCCAGCGTGTGAGACTTGACGGGTCTGTCACTTTGCAGAGCCAGGCTCTGTCCCCCAGCGAATACAGATGACAAAAGGACAGATGCTGCCAGACTGTTTGGCCTTGTTGTCGTTGCAATGGCAATGACACTCGACTCAAAAACTTGGCAGCTCTGGAAGAGGAGTCCCCAGTTCCTTGTCCTGCCCACAGGACTGTGGCTCTCCCCTGGAAGCATGAGACCATCTGGTTTTCTTGATGATATTTCCTGACCTGAGGGAAAGGAGAAGCCCTAGAAAATGCTGGTTTTGCAACTTCTTTTAAACAAGTTTGCACCTCTCTGGTTGGGAGACTTTGAATATTCAGGCCATGCTTCTGCAGTGCCTAAACCCTCCCCAAACACCTGGTGCTACCTGCATCCTTCCCCCCTTCACAGCCCTTTTTTGCTCAGAGAGGGGAAGGGAAACAGTTTGCCTGGGCAAATAGCTTGCTATGAAAATGATGAATTCAAGAGCACATGGAGCTTGTGGTTGAAAAAACCCCTCTGATCAGCAGATCTTTTCTCCCTCAGCTTCTAAGGGCAGATTTAGTCTCAAGGCCAAGCTGCCATGTGGTTATAAAATAGAAGCAGGCCTGAAGAACTGATCTAACTTTCTTCAATTGTCTGTGTATCTTTAATCATGTTCACCACTTAAAATGCAGCGGAGCTGGCAGCTGATAATTGCACTGAGCCTGCAGCAGCATGGCCAGTGGCCAGATCACATGGCTCCTTTCATCTGCATATTTATGCATTTGAAGAAAAGGAAAACTTTCATAACATTTTAATAACTAGGTTCTTCTGAAGCCATAAATCCAGTCCTCTGGGCTTAGCCTACACTCTCTTTCTGATCTTACATAAGTGGAAGAGGGTGGGGTGTTTTGTTTGTTCTCCCTATTCTTTTCTGTGCATGAACGTGCAAAGCCAAACCTCTCAAGTTCGGGGTCCTCTAGAGGATGGGAGGGTCAGACAAGGTAAAACTGCACTTCTGAGGATGAAGGTATAACTTTGATTTGGTTCCTGGCGTGGGAACAATTCCCCTTTCCCAAGATAGCTCATCTACAGACTGGCAGGAGTGCAGCTCCTTTGCTAAACAATGGCTCCAAACAAAGAATTCCTGATATCTGTATTTCAAACAGAAGCTACAGTGTACATTGGCTGTTGCACTTCTTAGCACATCACCATCAGGTTCAGCCCCAGGACAGCGATACTTCAGACCATGGGCTGAAAGATGTCAAAACGTGCCCCAGTCTGGGTCTGTGGGTGCCGGAGCTCTGTCTCCATGCAGACACAGTGACAGGAGAGCAGTCTCCCTATATGAGGTGCCTCCACCCTCCTCCCATGGGCAGATGCATCCTGGCAGTTGCTGACCCCTTGCCACCGCCCCAGCCACTGCCTTATCTCCTGGTAGGGCAGTGTCAGGGTGATGCTGGGAGGCGCTGGGACAAGGGGGGTGTTGTCTCCATCTCCCCTCCCTATGTGTGGCAGATCCCTTGACAGCCTTGGTGACATCCTGCAGGGTCCTTTGCAGTGAGGCTTTGCAGTCTGTCCTCCCTCTCCCTGGAGGCATCACTGGCATGTGCACTTGGGTTTTTCCATTAGCAGGGAATGACAACCGCTATCAGTTGGAAAACAGAAGGTGAGGATGAGAGACTAATCCTTATGCTGCCATGTTGTCTTAGTAAGATGGAGGAAGCACTGTTAAAATAACACATCACTGATTCCTTTCAAAGATGAAGCACTCCCTTAAAATAAAATGAAACTATTTAATAAGATGCAGTTCTTAAATTATTACTTTTTTTTTAAAGGAAAAGTCAGTTATTCTGTGCTGGAAGCAGCTTCTACTGGAGGTTCTGTGGGCAAAACAAAGAATATTCTGTTGATTTATAAGGGTCTTGGTGGAGACTTTAACTGTTGTTTCCATACGGCAAGCAAACAAACCAATTGCAATGATTAGGCAATTTCCAGAGTATCTCTTCCACTGCCTGTAGCTGTGCCAGTAAAACTTTGGGGCTTGGCACTTTTGGGGTTTTGTACTCTACAGTACAAGTGAATTTAGGCTGGTGCCACTGCTTTTTTTGGGGGGCGATGTTAATTGGCATAGTCACGTAACAATAGTTTTGCTAGACAAAGTGAAAGAGTCAAGCCCGGGAAAAAGCAAACCATGGCATTAACTCCACTGGGAGGGATGGTGAATTGTTTCTTGTGTACTTAAAGAATCAGAACAAACAAACAAGAGCAAGATTAATTAGGAGTGGGAGTACATGACTCCCTCTCCAAGTGAATTAGGAACAGCACTGGATGAGACACATCAGCAATGCCGAAATGTTTCTTGGCATTTTCCACTGGAGTTCCAAGAGAATTTCCTTTGCACCCCAGTGTTCCCAAGACATTCATAAACTGCTTCTCTGGCTACCCAATGTGATGATAAACTTGTGTCCCCAGGTTTCCTTATCAAGCTTTTAATCTAAGCCTGAACTCTCTGATCTGTCATCTGAAGTAGTGAGGGAACTTGCAGCAGGGCTTTTCCCAGCAAAGAAAAACAATTCACTTGCTAAAGACATTATGTAGGAGGCATAACTTACAGATTCAAGAACTTGGAAATTTGGGTGTTTATTTTGTAATTTTGGGAATTCCTGATGTTTACCTTCTTTTTGGGGCTGTATCTCACATTTCCAGTATTGTAAGTAGAGAAACAGATTTCAGCCAAAAAGTCTACTTGAGACTCCTAATGATTTTGATGGGGTTTGAGGATAAATACTGACAAACATAACATAATGTAGGAATTTACATTTTCTTAAGCCTTGTCTAGACTTGGATTTGGAAGGTGTGATGCACCATGTGATTAATATGGTATAGTTAAGGCAATGTGGTTTTAACGCACAGCTTTAACCCTGGTTGTTTGCAGGAAGCTATTACTACATTGTATTTAGCAATTGCTAATCTAGAAACCATCAATGGTAAGTGAAAAGAGAGGTTACAAATCAAAGGCAGGCTGATCTTGTGGTTACACTTTTCAGATGTAGCCTCCTGCTACACACAGGGCTATTTCACCTCTGACAGTATAGCAATAAGGGCTCCCCAGCTTTGCTTACCACCTATGTGGTACTACTTTCCCAGGGAAGTGGTGGAATCACCATCCCTGGAAGTGTTCAAAAACCATGTGGATGTGGCACTTAGGGACATGGTTTAGTGGTGGACTTGGCAGTGCTGGGTTAATGGTTGGACTCAATGATCTTAGAGGTCTTTTCCAGCCTTAATGATTCTATGATTCTGTGATTCTGTGTTGGCTGCGAGGGTAAGAGGCTGTGGGGCCACGTGTGGATGCTGAGGGTGTGGGTCTACAAGGGGTTAACAAGTAGGTGAGCTGGGGACTGGAGGGGTGCGTAAATGACAGGAGGGATACACTTGAGCATGCGGCCACCAGGTATAGATTTAAGGGTGGTGGAGAATAGTGGTTATGGTACTTGGGAGTGGGTGAGGATAGAACAGCTGAGGCAGTGGGGTACAGTGAAGGGACATAACTTGGTGCCCAGAAAAGCCAAGCATATATGTATATCTTAAAATGCTATCAGCACTTCCATCTCCTCCAAAACTATGCCAAGAAGCTTCCCTACCAATAAACCCAGCACTTTTGTCATCTGGGTTGGCTGGCTTGGTGGGCTGAGAGTCCAAAGGCCCCAAAGCACCAGCCCTTGCCTGGAATTCTCACACTGACCCAGGAGCTGAATTCCAAGAGGAGTCTGGCAGCCCTTCACTCCAGCTATCACCCCTCTTTGGTACACACAGACCTGTTTGATGTAATCTGACACATTTTCCCACTAGCCATGAATTATAATTCAGGGAAAATCCACCATCCTGGACTAAGTGCCTGCTGCAGAGAGGACAGGAGCCTGTGGTTACCTCCCATAAAATTCTCTTCTGTGAATTTTCCCAAACTCACACTGCTGGTCATGGCACTTTGGAACACTGGGACAATGGAACCAAGGAGAAAGACTGCTGCAAGTGCTATAGTTAGTGGGTATGGTCCACGCTGAAGTCCTACAAATCCATCATGATGGGCCATTCTGGATACTGGAGTTATACTTCCCTAATTCCTCAAACTGAAGCCCAAACCAGCTCTTCTGACCCAATTGGACCAAAGTGCTCTGAATTCTAGCCACAAAAATCAGTCCTTGGTACATGAAATTACAGGAGCCCTTACAGAAACCAGTGTTAATCCAGCCTAAAGCTGCCTGTGATAAATTGCTCTTTTTTTCCCAAACTAACTTGAAAGTTCATCTATTTGGGTGTTGCTTAGAGCACCGAGCATCAAAGTTTGCGGAATATATCATGTAAGAATACAAGTATGACAGTCATTGGTACTTGAGCCTTGCCTGATGTACCAGGAGTTGCTTTTTCATTACTGGGCTCTGTCTCCCTCGTTCTGCTTTTCAATCTCTCATGAAGTCACCAGTCATGAAAACGCCTGCGCAAACATACTGAACATGAGTAATGCAGCATCTGTTGCTATTAATTAAACTGTGGTTTATATCTTTGCAGTATATGGCATTACCCTCGATGGATGTGGCTTTATCTCTGTTATTACAATATGGAATTAATTAAGAATATTAAAGTTCATCTTTTAAAAAAATGATATTTCTAACTTTTATCTATGGAGGCAACATTTTCATATCCATTCTCTCCTAAAGGCAGCATCCTTTGAGAAGTTGTGATAGACACATTTAGGTAAATATTATTCCTCCAGCACACATGGTTTTCATTGCAATTGATCCCCCGCTGTTTCCTTCCAAGCACTTTCCTCTGTTACATATTCCACAATGGTGGCTGAAATACTGATCAGCGATAGCACAGACAAATTGATTCCAGCAACTGAGAGTTTTAAGGGCAGCAAATATTTATATCTGAGTTTGTATGTACTGTTGTTACTGAAATACAGGTTTTAGTGGTGCACTGAAATTTTCACTGGCATTGAAAGTCTGATGTTGCTTGAGGCAGTTATAATTTAATAAAAGGATAGGATGAATAAAGACTGAGTGAGTGAGATGAGACAAAGATAGTGCACTACAAAACAACCACATGGGCCCAAAAGCTGTAGAGAAGATTCTTGCTCCTTTAGCCTCCCCTGAGGTTTGTGAGCAGCCTGGGTGCTTCACACAGACTTGGTGCAGAAGCTGCACCTGAACCATTTGCAAACTGCCTGAAGCTCAGGGGGCACAAGCTGCTCTCCGCAGGCTAGCAGAGAAATAATCCTACATGCTTTTAACCTGATACAGCCATGGGTAAATGTTTCTTTGCAGAGGGTAACAGCAAGAATATGGGAAAAAGTAGGATGGGAACTGCTTTTTCTAGTGACTGTGTTTCCTCAAACACGTCAAACGATAGCTCTAGATGTGGCAGGGTGAGAAATCATCTTCCATCAGCCAGCATTCACTGGGCACCACTGGGCTGTAGTGGGATGTCGCCTCCCCAGACTGAAGCTGGCATGCCCGCCGATCAGTGCCATGGGCAGCTTCACAGAAGTACAAGGAAAATCAGCACATATGCTTTTACCAGCGCATTTGCAGCATCTTCTAAGGCTCTAGGACATGAACAGCATTGAACATGAAGATATGCCTGTGCCCAAGTTATTTCTCTGTGTTGGCAGGATGAACGTGCTCATGAGGATTCAGGCCCTAAGAATGAACCTACTTGTTTGCAGAGGGTGGTCTACACACCCTACAAAAGCCACGCGCTGTTGCAACAGCAGACTGAGCATTGTGATTCTTTGAAGCCTAGCTTCTCTTTTTATTAATTTATTTTTATCATTATTATTATTATTATTACTTGTTAAGCACCATCTGCTCAAAACTTTCAAGACAGGATGACATGGTCTCTGCTCCCAGGGTCTAATTGCAAGTTTGATGCTGGAACCTATGTTTATACAAGTGACACTGCCATGCCCCGCACCTTCACCGTCTGGACCAGACAACCTAGCAGGCAACCTACAATGAAAACCTGACAGAGAAATCTGCAATCTGAAAGGAGCATCACACGACAAAAGTACCCTCGCCGTGTTTTTTAACCAGGAGTTATTTTTAACATGGGAAGATCTTCCTAACACAAACTGGAATCACTTCAACTTTTGCATTCTGTTTTTTCCTCTCTGAAATGACCCCAGGCTGGCCCTTGCCTGTGCTTTGGGGAATACTTCTGATGTGTACCTCAGGAGGCTGAGAGATACAGAATAAACTTCCATTACCTTTTGTTAATGCAGAGTACCACACAGCAGATGTCTGAAGACCTGCTCAGTAGGGTCGAAGTAGAACAATAGCGGACCCCCGGAAGGGCTTTTCCTTCAACTTCCACAGGACCCACTGTAATGGAGAGAGTGGTCTGTGGCTGTCCATTTAAAAATCCTTGCCCTCACAAAGCCTGCAGCAATGTAGCCATCACTAAAAGACTTCTTCTTGTGCTAACTAGGAATTCTCATTAATTGGTATCATCATCAGAGTACTCAAGCCCCAGAGTAAGCAGTAGGGGTTATAGTGCATGAGAAAGCCCCCATGCAGTGGCATTGCTGGGGGTTAATTGAGTACTAAGGTGAAGTCCTGTACTAGGAAACACAGGGCCAGACCATCAAAAACACAGCACAACCCCAGGCAAGAGCTCAGGCAGGGGGGTGCCCAGCTGCTACAGGATCCCACACGGAAATGGCCACACCGTTGTAGGCTACAAGGAGTCAGTGGTTGTGTTCCCAAAGCTGTCATTTACAGTGTGGGCTAAGCAGAAAACAATGTGGCATCACACAGAGGTTGCAGCGTGGCTCTCCTGCACAAGGCCAGGGACTTTCCCTGTAAGACAAGAGGTCAGTGTCGATCTGGGCTTTCCCCGACCATGCTACTGCAGAAGAGGTACTGTATGGTCACTGCTTCCATGCACTCTCATTGCCATCTCTTACGGTCTGCAAGTACATAACCCCCACCTAATTTACAGAGGCTACATCTGCAATTTTAGCGAGGGGCAGTTACAGGAGGCTCTTGAGAACAGACTGTCTCCTCTACACTTACAAGCCTTGCAAGCACAGCCACAGAGCATCCTTCAAGACCCAAGGGGCTCAGGAACATTCACACTCTGCTTAGAGCACTCATAGGTTGGCCCCAGGAGTGGATGATGCCAGATGAGCTGAAGGTGGGAAACACATTTCTCCCATCTGGCTGCAGTAAAGACTTAAGACAATTGAAGAAAAAACCTTTTCACAGCATGCTTAGAATGTAGTAATTCTTTATCATACAAAGTCACACCTTAAACATAAATAATTTGAATGTCTTGCTCTTTCATGGAAAGTAACAGCAAAAAACCTTCAAGGTTGATACATGGGAGCTGGTATTAAAAATCACATAGGATCAAACCCAAATCCTGCATCCAAACATGCAGACATTTGGATCCAGAGTTGATTATACACCACTTCCCTCCCCTGCACTGGAAGGAACTGAATCAGGACCCTCCTTGGAAGACCACCCCCATCATCAACCTCCGGTTATGGATCCCCACCCTGCACCCTTGGCCCCATTGATGAAATCCTGTCGTTTACATTTGCAGTGGTATGAAATCCCAGTTGGTAGCTGCAGAAGAGCCATTGCCTTCTCCAAAGTGCATTATCCATAGATTTTTGGAGATGACTAAAATAACTAAGCCTACCCAAGCCGGATTCCTTGCAGCTATTTCTATTTCTTGACTGACAAGCTGGCCAAAGCAGCAAAGCTAAGTATTGCACAGTCTAGCGACATTTGATTAAAACTGGGACCATTTATGTGGAACAGCAGTGTGGGAACAGAGAAGAAGCTAGCAGAGCAGCAATGAGAAATCCAAGCTTTGATCAAGGAGACAGCAGCATTTGACTCTATCAGAGCTGGCAGGGAGATCCCATCCCAAACCAAAATAAAACATGTCATTCTTTCCAGCAGATTAAATTCTCCCCAGCGGTTTGTTCCTCCCAGGATCATTTTATGTGATCTCATTGTCTTTAAAGTCTTTCCCCTGAGGAAGCCGAACGTTTAATATAGACTATGGCATTAGTATCTGGTATTAAATCAGTCCAGCTACTCTGAAATGAGGCGAGTGGGCGTCCTGGAAAGGAAATAAAAACACAAGTTTAATAGACGAGATAGGTTCACCTTGACCCATGCTATTTATTGCAAAAGACACAGTAACACACTGCTTGCTCAAAGGAGGGTCACTCTGTCCTGCCATGGATGTGTTTTACACCCCCAGTAAACTCCAGATGCTCACAGAGCGTGCACAAGGAGTGCATCATCTGGCCACAGAGGCTTTTACGTCTTGCTTTCCTTTACCAAGCTGCCCTAAGAGGGACCAGCACATTCCCACAGCTCTCATTAATCCAACTGGCAAACTTAGGCCAGTGGCATTTCAGCCACACCCTTTTTGCATCTGTCTGCAAAGATGAGCTGTAGAACTGTGAGGAAATAAAATATAAGGAAGGGATAAAGACTGCAGGCATGGTGTGGGATGTCAGGTGCTGCAGAAAGGGTCTCCATTCCACATGCTTCTCCTGCACCCTCACTGCCATATCAGGCAGGATTCCTTCCAGGCAGGCATCACACACAGGAACTAACAGCTGCCCCATGGGGAAGCCAGATGAGACCTATTAGGCACAACTCACAATCCATTGCTGATGTGAAACCGGCTCAAAGAGATTCATGTCACATCCGTGCAAGCGCTCTTGTGTCACTAGTTCACCACATGCCAATTACACACAAGCCCACAAAAAAGCTGCATTTTTGGTAGTTTTGGGTTTTTTTTTAAATGTCAGGTGAGCTGACAAAATGCCATTGTTCAGCACCATTGCGAGCAAAACCACTCATTTATCTCATTTAGTGTTTCACTTTAAGAAACAATTTAGCTCACGCTTGAAGTGTCAGCTAAATGAGATCATTTATAATAATTCTGAAAACATGCTAACTGTAAGAGGCTATAATCAGAGCTAATTACAGGGACATTCTGGAAATCCCTTGGCTTGGGGCTTTAGTTTTGATAAAGGGGATAACAACTTGTAAGCTATGATTCTTTTAATTATAACAATAGCAACCACTTTCTTTTACATGGATTCTTTCATCTCTAAAAACCCCACAGCTTTGCAAACCATACATACCACAGGGATTATTTAGCCTAACACCAAAGTGAAGCCATCTCTGCAACAAATAAGTAACTGTTCAACAATACCTAGCAGTCCTGTGCAAAATCTGTAGAGGGAAAAAAGTGCAGAGGGAGAATATCATTTCTCTTGTGTCTCCTTACAAATACTCAGGGGATTTTTGGAAGTCCACAGTGGCAGCCATATGATCTTGAGAATAAGGAAGGCAGCTTTTATATGCACCTGCAGACTCAAGGCACTGTGGAAGAAAGCAGCAGTACCACCCGCACTCACAGCTGAGGAAGCAAGGGCACCACGTGGCAGTACCTGGTCACACCTGCCCCAGCTCACCTGTCCACGTCCTCTGCTGGGTGACAATGAAACTCTGACACTGTGATTGGGAGTTACAGATCGCAGCAGCTTCCTCGGGGCTGTGAATGGACAGCAGGCATCCCAGGTGGCTGTAGGAGGGCCAGCACTTGTAGTCTTCTCCTTCCACTGTTCGGAAACCCTTTAGGGAGATGTAGTCTGGGAACAAAAACAAGGTGTCTAGGGCAACACTGAGAGTGCATTTTCAGAGACCGGTTACATTTAGTGTGCTGCACTTCAGTAAAACTCTTAAAACAAATGTGATGGTCATAGACTGAACTGACCTGACTAGATGGAGTGGGGATGGAGCTGCAAAGTTAAATCCAAATCCTGCCCTTTGGTTCTTCTATGGAGCACAGGACAGCAATTTCCCCACAGATGTAGGAGAGGGGGTAGAGCTATCAGAGGTAAAGGCACAGGGGTGCAACCACAGAGGTGGGTGAGAGGAGGCTGCCACACAAACCCACAGGTCCTCCATTTCTTATCCAGAGAAGCCAACCTCACAATGGCCCCTCCTACACCCCAGCCATAACAGCAGAAGCAGCCCACCACAGAACCAGCACCAAGCTACATGGAGCACATGTTGACCCACCCATCATGGCTGCCACCCACAGAAACAGGAGATTTAGGAACCCCAGTGTGGGAAAGGGAGGCCAGATCTTGCTCCTGACAAGGAGACCAGACAAAAGACAAAAGACCTGACAAGCCTGAGCAGGTGCCATTCAGGCTATTGTTGACTGACTGCTAAGAGTGTCTCCCCACCTTCCCACACCTCTAGGATGGTGATCACTTTGGCACACAGCTACTGGGCCAGCTGCAAAGCCAACAGGTAGGTGTTGTTGGAAAATACCAGTAATTCCTGTTAAAGCTGCTGGTTCTTCCACGCAGATGACTAGATATCTTTGTTCATAATGGTGCAAATTCTACTTCTTTTACATGTCAAGAGATTTCCTTCTGCAAGCCACCATCACCTCCCCACCGTCGCACGTGAACTCTTGAGAAACTGCAAGCCACAGGAACCACTGGCCTTTTGAAACCTTCCTCTCTACCACCAAATGGGTTCTTTTCAGAGGAATGCCCTCATAAATGTTCATTTATCCATCCACAGGTCCAATACAAAATGATTTTCAGAAAAAAAAATAAATCAGAGGGCACGAGGTCCCAGTCACCCTGCCACACTCATCTCAGCGCTGTCACTTCCCCACTGTATGTTCCCATACAGTGGCAGACAGAAGCCACCCAGTGAAATGAGGAGTCCCAATATGAGCCCAGAAAACTGACCAATTGGTCCACAGGATAAGATGATGCCAAGAAGAGACAGGAGACAGTCTGCTCCTCTGGTTTAGTCGCTTAAGCTATCCCAAATACTTTCACTTGAAACACTGATGCTCATTGTGAGAAAAGTATTCAGAAGCAGCACAAACACATGTCCATCTGTAGGCCAGATTTCTGCACTGCTTTTGCTTTGCAAAGCAATGCAATCAGGCATAGCTCCCATGAAAAAACAACAAAAGGCTGCTCAGAGAAAAGACACTTTTGGTGGTTTTTTTTCTAGTGACTATACACTGCCTGAATGTATGGGAGATCAGATTTTGACCAGCTACCAAGTTTCTCACTCCTTCTGTAGTTACAGTACTTAACTCATTCAAAATCACACACCTTTTAAAAGAAGAGGTCTTTTCTGCAGATAGAGCCCGGACTTGTACAGATGTAAAACCTTTTCAAAAGCTTTCACTGTTTCATTTATCCCGTATCGTAAATCACCTATAATTAAAGAAAAAAGATTAATAAAGTTGAGTAATTCCATGAAATACCTTTTAGAGAGTTCCAATAAAGAAGCTGATGAATATTAGCTGGTACCTGTTGCATTCAGGATATCACTCAAAAGGGGCCGCAAAGCTGGTGGTGCAGAGTGTGGCAAAAGATAGGTGAAAAAATACCTGCAAAAAAATCCCACAGACTGGTTAGAATATAGTAGCTTATTTTCCCCAGTGACTATGTTGTCTGCATTTTCCCGTGACTTGATCACCCATATGCAACTAGTAAGTCTGCTTCGGTTATAAAGTTATGTTTGAGCACACCTTGGTTCCTCACAGATGGGTCCTGTGAGCTGGGCTGAAAGCCTGGTCCTTGCAGCACCGCATACTGCCAAGTACCACATGAAATCTACCTTGCAAAGGTCCACGCAACAAAACTTCCTCTCATTCCCTGGGGCCTTTTTTGTACACTAAGCAATGCATTTCCCAATACAAAAAAAACCCCCAAAAAACAGTAGAAAAGAAAACTCAAGCAAGACTGGCCCTGAAAAGGTTTGGCATTCTTATTGCTCCTGGAAAAGCAGGACAACTCATTTTCTGACCCTTTCACAAAACTCCTGTTCTGGGGAGACAAGTGTACAATAGACAAGTGCAACTGCAAGGCTGCAATAATCAATGCAGGTATTTGCCCTTTAATACTGCATCCTGGAAATTCAGGTTCCCTTACGAAGTCCTTCTGTGTA
The DNA here is from genome assembly GCA_013396735.1 of Grallaria varia. Taxonomy (NCBI): domain Eukaryota; kingdom Metazoa; phylum Chordata; class Aves; order Passeriformes; family Formicariidae; genus Grallaria; species Grallaria varia. The sequence continues at coordinate 362,781 of VWZG01012327.1, forward strand.
ACTATCCAGCTGCCAAGGCTTCCTCCCAGTACTTGACCCGCCAAGCACCAATGGTGAGCAGAAGCCCCTGTGTTTTCAGCTGATGGCCTACATGGAGTGCTGTGGCAGCCTCAGCCCTTTGCCTGTTACCTGTTCCATTACTCTTCCATAGGTGCTCGCAGTACCTACAGGGAGATTCCAAGTTCAAGGGAAGAGTTAGCCAGCCTGTTCCCAACAACAGGAACTCAACTTTGGCAGGTAGCCCCCACTGTCACTGCTTTCAGGAAACACAGCCCATGAATGTCAAGCACCAGGGCTTGTTTGGCAAGCAGCAATTTCACAGGTGCAAGCTTTGGGGCATGTTTCTAGAGGGCACTGGGGAAAGGGAGCAGCAGAAGATGCCTTCATTCTCACCAGACAACAACTGCGCTATTTTCCTGCCTTATAAGGAAAATAACTCGCTTCAGAGTGATCCTTTGACAGAGGTGAGGGGAATCACCGCATGGAAGAAACACAAGACGCTGGAGGCTACATGGCAGAGCGCGAGCTCAACCACCCCAGATTTTCCCCCCGTCTAGCTGGGCATACCGATATGCATTGAAAAGATTCTTCTTTTCATTTATTCCTTCGCACTTCCCAGCTGCAGAGCATTTGAGAGGGAAGCTTTTGGTAGGGAAGTCTAGTGTGCAGTCATTATCTTCCTTGCATGACAGCTCCTCAGTGCTGGCATCATCCATGTCTGTCACTTTCAGGTTTCCATCCACCATAACAAACTGCCTCGGCTGGAAATCCAAGAGGACTATTGAACCCAGGGGGGAATGTGCCAAGTAAAACAGCAGTTTCACAAGACTGAGGCAAATCTGAGAAGGAGAAGATGAATATGCATGGAAAAAACAGATGAAAAACAGCTATTAAATTGGAAGTAGAACAAAGAGGAGTGCGTACAATAAAATTAAACGGGGAAAAAAGCATATAGAACTTAAAAGGTAATTACATGTATGCTACAAAATTTATTATCAACATTGCCACAGGATTTGACTGGTAAGTAGTTCAGCAACATTTTTAAAAAATGTGTGTATACAAAAAGAGACATTTGCAGTTAGAAGAACTAGAGGAGAAAGCTGTGAGGAAAACAATAGCAGCCTTCATGTTTCAGGAGCTATATTGATTTGCTAGCTGAAATCAGAAGAGTTTTTCCCACTCTGGCATAGAATTAATACATTCTCCTCCCTTCCCTCATGCTGTTCCATACAGACTGAGGCTCCATGGTCATTAATACCAGATTCATGCCTTGATGCATCACTCAGCAATATGAATTTGGGCACACAGTCATGCTTCTGAAGAATTAGTCAAAGCATACAATATATTTACTGCCAGCTTTTTTGCTTTTATGTCAATTTTCTGGCAGCAGGGAAAGGTCAGACAATACCTGACCCAGCAGAAAGCTCATTAAATTATTTTTAAATAAAGTAGAGGTAGCAGAGTGCATTTATACTGCACCAGCACTTTGCTCAAGTAGCTTTTTGCAGCAGTTTTCATTCAGCATCAGAAGCCCTGGCATCAGACAAACTATCCTCAGCGAGGTGTGCCAGGCAGCCTCATGCCACCCCTCAAAGCTGCTGATAGTGATCTGTGCAAGGGTGAGGGTTTTTTCCCTTGGAACAGCTCGAACGATCGCTGGTATCTGATGTGGCTCATCACAGGGGAATCCCACATGTTTAGACGCTCTAATTAGGAAACAGGACTAGTCAGTACCAGTGTAAATTCTGAATTTGTGTCTTCATCAGTCAAGAGATTACTAAAATCTTTAATGCCACCGTTCCCGACCTTACCACTAGCTAACCCAGCATTATGAATTTCTGAATTATGAAGCTCTGCAGGAGATTTTGGCACATTTGAGAAGAAGAGGTGCAGGGAAAGCTATGTAGAAGCCAGCATGAGACTGTAAGCAGAAGCAGAACTCCACAAGCCAAGAGAAAGCTCTATTTTAACCTGTTTAGTGAAGCAATCAGAAAAATCCCAGCTGCACATCTCACAGTCGAGCAAGCAGAGTTGCCATACTCCCCCTCTGGCTTGGATGACAGGGCTCCTTTTCAACATTAAGGACCACATGGAGGCAGTGATTTTATTTTAGGGCTTTTGTTGTGCTTTTCTTTTGCCCGAAGCGTTTCTTGCTGACATTAAGATACCCAAGCGCCTACATGTTGCTGTCTTTCCTCCTAGGACCCAAACAAGTTGTAGTGAATCCCCAACTGAGCCCTTGAGACAAACTGTGATACAAGCAATAACCAACACAAGTGCCATGTCATAAGGCATTTATGTTCCTGGGGAGCACGTGGGTCCCTGGGCAAGATGCTTGTGAGACAAGGTAGATCTCACTAGCAGGGTTGCAATTCTAGCACCTACAGCAGGAGGAAAGCAGTTCAGTAATTTCTGTACTACAGTAAAACCTAAAGGGCTAAGATGACAAACACCATCCAAACCCACGGTGAGGGACAGGTTGCTTCGCTTGCCGCCTAAAACGGGTAACACACAGTAAATAACTCGGAGCGCAGTGAGGCGGCTTTCCCGAGACAGACCCAGCCTGCTGAGGGGTCTCCCTACCAAAGTCCCCCTGCATGTCTATAATATAGAGGAAAAAGTAACTATATAGCGTAACATCGGGTATTAACCACCACCTCAGCACCGAGCACGAATTTGTCTCCTCCCAGACGTAGTTCTAAGATCGCTCTAGCGAAGGAAACTGACTGTGAGACGCCTGGCTACGGTTGTTTTAATGCGATTTAAAAGGAGTGAGAGCGAAACGATCTACAGACAATTTGCGGGAGCAGAGTGTCAGCAGGAGGATCCCGTTTGCCCCAGCAGGCACCCCCGGCTCTTCGCATTTACCCAGCCTGTGGTCTAAACGCGACTGATAAAACTCCTTTGTTTTGCTGCCTTACTTTAAATCTCTCCTCCCAGGGGGTCTGCAGGAGCTGAATCATCTCCAGGGGGGATCCCAGCTCCAGCATGGCAGTGACGCGTAGCTCAGCATCCCCGCTGTTCTCATAGCACTGCCCGCGCAGCTGCGGGAGAGAACAAGCCACGGTGGGGGCGATGCCGCTGCCAGCGCCAGCAGGTCGGGGACAGCGGGGACAGCACGGGCGATCCCGGCTCGGCGCCGGCACCGAGCACTTCCCGCAGCCCCTCCGTGCCGTACCTGGACAATGCCGGGGTGCTGCAGGCGCTGCAGCAGCGTCACCTCCTTCAGCAGCTTGTAGGCGGCGAGGCGGCGGCAGCCGGCGGGAGCCCCGTACCGCTGCACGCACCGCCGCACCTCCCGGCCCGCGCCGTGCACCGACTTGAGGGCCACGGCGCCGCCGCCCGCCAACACCGCCCGCGCCACCACCTTGGTGAAGCCCCATCCCAGCACGCCCACGGCCGTCGCCCGGCTCAGGTCGCCGCAGCCCAGCCCGCCCGCCGCCGCCTCTCCGCCGCCCG
>VWZG01012327.1:366327-441609 GCA_013396735.1 Grallaria varia
GCGGCGGCGGCGAGAAGCCCGGCTGCACCTCACTGCCGCCGCCGCCACCACCGGGTGGCAAAGCCAGCAGTGCCAGCAGTGCCAGGAGCGCCAGCAGCGCCGCCGCGCTNTGTCCGTCCGTCCTTCCCCCCCGCCCTTCGGCGGCGGCTGTTTATCGGCAGAACGCGCTGATTTCACGGGCGTGAGTTTCCCCAGCCCGGGCAGCGTTAGCTCAGAGCGCAGCCGAGGGGTCGCTGCGCAAGGGATTAAAATCAGTAAGGACTGAGATACCGCGTTCCCCTGCCTCTGAAAATGCGCAGTGAGGTTGCTAAGAAAAGCAAACACTGGCCGTCTCTCTTATTAGAAGGATAAACCCTATTTGGTTGAATCAGCAAAACACTGCCTAAAGCACAGAATTGTAAATTTTTCCAGAAAAAAGAAAAGCGCCACGCACAACAAAACCAAAAAAACCTTCTCTACCAAAACCAGTCACTCATCTAGGCAGAAAACACAACTTTTATCATTTATTTCCGAGGAAACTGATGGGCCTGGTGACAAAGTCAGCTGCGGGCTGCCTTCTGTGACACGCGTGTACCTGTGCAGGAGAGGAAAGCACTGCCGAGGCAGCTGCGAGAGGCAGGACAGGTTCGTGCCGCGGCTCTGTCGCTGGTTTGAGACACGTGTCTGCACCGGGTGCTGCCGTGCAGAAAGTCAGTTGGGTTAGCTTAGGGCGAAGGCAGATGCAGTTTATCTGCTTCTAATTTAAGCACTATGCAGTTAACTCTCCTCACTGAGCAGCCTGGAATACCAGCCCAATGGGTTGATTCACTTTTTTATTTACCTTTATGCTACTAGGCTAAAAATTAAAACAATGGTCTGCCTCTCCACCTGGTTTACTTAGTTTTCTGCCCTGATGTTTTTGGTGGCATAGCTAGCCTAAGAGACCCTCCCCAGAAAGGGAGCAGGTGATGCACAGCACAGCTGGGGTTGCAGGATGCCTATCTCAATTTTCCTCTATTAGCTGGGGTGGTTGCTGTTTCCCAACTACTGCCCCGTTCCTGAGAGACACGGCTCTGCTGAGAGCCTGCAGGTTCTGCCTGCACAAGGAGAAGACTAGTGGGGCATCCTCTGGGACACAGTGGGTGAGATTACACAGGGTTTTTCCTGGCTGTGAACGAGTAATGGGACCACTCAGTCCAGCAATGCTGCTGCTGCCCTTGGACATGTCTGCTCCTCCATCCCTCCTCTCTCTCGACTCACTCATAACACACTGTGTGCACACACTGTTCGGGTCACTGTCACAAGTCACCCCTGCAATGGAACCTTTGCAAAACCTCAGTAAGAAATTAGACTTCAAACGTCGTGCTCTGCGGGATGGAGATTTTCAGATATTACAGCAAGGCACCTATCATGACCAGCGATCCCCAGGGCTATTTTAATGGAAATAATGAACATAAGCAATAACTTCCTTCACAAAAGCCTGCAGAAAGTTTCCCTTTCGCTTCTTGTTGGTTCGACGCCACTGGAGCAGTTAATGAGACAGAGTACGAGCAGCAGCACCTCAGCAGAGAATGGTTGCTCTATGAGAGCAGGAAAAATGAATTCTGAATTCTTTAGGGCACTTCCAGATGACAGTTTGGGGAGGGAAGGCAGAACCCACAGTCTGCCTATCTGTAAAATAAAGTGGAAAATCTCAGGCCACTTGCTCTTACTCATGCATGGATAGGTTAGAAGCTGATCCTAGAACAGCTAATTTTGTAGCTGAATTTCCTTTGTTGCTTTTTAACCTTAATAGCTCTTTAATTACTGTCCTTATTTTCAAATTAAGTATACATCTGTGTCATATTAATGAATATTCATTGTCACTGGAGAGGTATTAAAAGCATTTTTACCTGTGTTTCCAAGGGAATAGATGCCAGCTGAGTGTACTATTATCTAATTTCAGCCTGTCCTCAGCACTGTAATAATATAAAGACCTATTAGAGAGGACTCCCAGATACATAAAAGTAACAATGAGAGATTATTTATTTGCTTTATAGTAGCACTTAAGGATTCCTGTCAAGATCATGGCTCTGCTGCGCAAGGCTTTTTTGCAGACTACGGCACAAGAGGTGTCCTTGTTTGACAGAGCTGACACCTGAAATAGGAAACAGCAAAATTCTGCAGCAATGATGTAGCAGGAGTATGTGGTCATTTGAGTGTCCTTTAGTTTCTTGGATGGTTTGTGCAAAAAAAAGAGGGGAAAGGAGGTAATGAGGGAAGAGATGGAAGGTGAGAATGGAACAACCCTTATAGAAGAGCTGAAAAAAACCCACAGAACTGGAGTTGTCTCTGATGCTTGGCATCAGTACCCCCTGCTAGAATCCTCAGAGTGGATCCAGCATAATCACTTACTGGATGCTACTGGTACCTCATGCACTGGAGATGCTCCAGTGTCTGCTTGCAGTTTATAGTGCTGTGATCTTCTGAGGAAAGAGGGCAAGAGCTAGGTCTAATTAATCTGCTTGAAAAGAAAGAAGCAATTCTTCAATATTTTTACCATGGATCTGTACTGGAGGAACAAATTCTCCTGCACCAGCCCAGTGAGGACACTGGCATGAGGTAGAGTCCAAAACCCTCAGCTGGACCTCAGTGGCCCAGTGAGGAGAAGGACAGCTGGAACATGACACTTCAGTGTGGTGATATTTCAGAGTGTAAAAGAGTTTTGCTGAGAGGAGGAGAGCTTGGAGTTAAAGGGTTAGGATGATCAGTACTGGAACTAAATGGCCTGCTGGAACCAGTACAGACTGGCTGTAAAGATGGACAATCTTCAGACTAGTGCTGACTGGAAAAGTGAAAGCGCCGGGTACATTCCTAGGTCACTGGCACTAGATCTTCTCTGTAGCCATGCTGTTAGAGCAGCTCTGGCCACTAGTAGTCTGCTGATGTTCCTGATCTGGGAGTCAGGATGTGCCAAACACCATTCCTGATACACACACTGCACATGACCACCATATTCTGAAGGATAAGAGAGCTTGACAGACACAACTGTTCTGTGCCAGTCCACCTCAGTGCCAGGGAAAGGTCTGTATCATATTTCCTTTGTTAATAAAGAATTCACCTGAGTATTTTGAAAAAAGAGGGAGAAAAAGTTCCAGTCCTTGGAGGTGGAGGTCCTAATCCTGAGCACTGTCTGACTTAAAGGAACTATGGGGATCTTTGCTGGCTGAACCAGAAGGAGGATCAGAAGATGGTTTGTTCTGAGGGTACAAAACCATTGGAGAAGTTCAGAGAAGACCTCGTGTGTGTTGCAGGCCCTGAGAGGGAGCAAAAGAATTCTGGACAGAGAAAGCAAACTCCTGCAGGGAGGAGTCCAGCTGCTCACTGCAGCAGAAAGCAGGTATCTTTGACTGTGTCCACCCCAGAGCCTGCTGAGACAGCAGAGGAGGACAAGGCCAGGAGACACTTCAGGGCTTGAAGGGCAAATACTCAAGTCAGTAGTTCCCATTTCTTTAGATCCCCATCACTGACAATTCAGACACAGATGAAAAATACTTGCTACCTCTCATGCACCTGTGCATCGGCACACGTGGGCATGGTGAGCAGGACAGGGCTTGCTGCCAGATCTTTCACACATAGATTTTATGTGAGAAGGGAAAGCATTGTGGGAAGTTTTCTGAGCTTGCTGGCTTTGACCTCTTTTTGTCATTTTATTTTCCATCTCCTGAGCATCCCTGACTAGCAGTACCTGCAGCTGAGGGAGTGAGAGTCTAGACCAAGAAACTGAGCTCACGGGGAGTAAAACAGAGTAAAGTTCCCCCACCTTCAGCTTCAGTGTCACCTGGGTGCAGCTTCCAAACCTTATCTATCACAAGGCAGACAAACAGAGATTAATTACAAATAATGTCATCACGTGTCCTGCAGAGTAGACCAAAGCAGTGGCATGGGCAACACGTTGGAGGAACCCTAAAGTGACTGCTGAGATGCTGGAAGTATTGTAGTACCTTTTAGGGTAGTTCCCCCATCCCACTGGTGCCTCTCTTGTCCCTGTTATCACTGAAGGAGCATACCCACTGCCTCACCAAGGAAATGTCATTGTTCCTCTACAAGTCCAGAAAGAAAAAAGATGTTGCAACTTGGGGGAAAATTGAGAAGAGGCATCAGAGCCCTGCTTGACTGAGTACCTCCCATCCCATCCCATCCCATCCCATCCCATCCTGTCCCGTCCCATCCCATCCCATCCCTTCCTGTTGCAGATCTCATTGTACAACCACACAGAGTGCAGATGCATGTATGGTTAACCCGTGTGCTTGCACTAGGCCCACCAGTATCTTATGCTTTCTTAACTACATTCATTCCTCTGAAGGCTATAGATGGAACTGTCCACTCTTCAGAAAATATCAGGCTGTGCTATAATTTCAGTGACTGTGATTGAGTCCCATGCTTCTGAGCTTCTCCTGGCTTCCTACAAGGGCTGAAATGAAATTCCTCTAATGAAAAATTGTGATTTTTCCCACTTCTGTCCTGGCAGTAATGCTAGCCAGGCTCCTCTCTGGAAATGTATGAGTCTGTACATGAAGTGTAGATGAAAAATTGGGAGTATCCCGCGTTCCAGACTTGCTGGGATGAGAAAGCTTCACATTCTCCCATGCCAGCACCAAAGGTGTTTGCCTTCTGAAAGACAGATACCTCTGGGTACAATTTCCCTAGCTGGTTCCCTCCTGTCCCAAGAGGTCTAGGTAGCAGCATTTCCCTGTTTCTTGTCTATGACACAGATCTAGAAAGGATAAGATCAAGCTCTTGTGTTAGTATAAAAAACCTGGGGAGAAATCCTGGGGGGAAAGTTTTCACTCCAAGCACATACATGAAAGTCCTGGGCATCAGTCCAGAAGAGGGAGGCAAAGAGTTTATAGGTCTGGGAGAGGGATCAAAGGAACCTGCAGCAGCCACGTCAGAACAGGAGGAAGACGTAGACACCTCTAATAAAGACTCTTGGGAATACATGTCACCACCGGTACCCTCACCTTTGAGGGCAGCTGTTACCTTGACTCCTGCCAGCTGAGCTTCTGGCTGTCTCCAGACAGTTTGAGCTGCAATTGTGCACATCTGGGGCAGGGTGAATGCCAGCGGAGCTGCTGGAGGGCAGGCACTTACCTGCAGGGTGCAGAGGCAGGAGCCATCCTGAACAGTCTGGCTTTGCAGTTCTGTGTCAAATGAGAAACCTTCTTGCATCCAACCTCCAGGCATGCAGCACTGGCCTGTGCAGCACTTTCTCTGGGTGGCATCCAGGGAAAAATTACCCCACCAGCCATTTCCAGATTTTTCTTTGTATTGCCCAAGAGCCAGGAGAAGGATTAGAAGAAAATTAGCTACAGGTATGATACTTTCTACAAGCAGCAGGTAAGCAAACTGGGGAGACAGACTTTGCTCTGCTTTTTTGCCTCACCAGCCAGGAACCCTAGCGGAGAGCTTGGTGCAATAATGACTGCCCGAGAACTGAAATAATGTATTTCTTTTCTGCAGAATAAAGAAGAACCGTCCCTTTCTGTAGTGTTTGTATAGCCCAAGGCATGCACAACTGTGTCTCCCTAGGCACTTCTGGTCTGAGATTTCTCAACAGGGTTTGGCAAAGCTGGTGCCAGCACCCAGTTGGCACACAGGGTGCCAGGAAGCAGCTTTCCTGAACCTGATCCTTTTTCTCTTTTGTCAGACAAAGGATCACCTCCGGCCTAGAGGTGCAGGATGAAACCATGAGAACAATGCAAGGCATTTACACATCACAGGCCACAGTCTCCTCCTTCCAAAAGACATCTTAGAGGAGGCAGGACAGCCTGTCTCTGAAGAGAAGGAGCTGTCAAAGCTGAGGAGTGCTGCTGCTCTTGGGTGCGTCTGCAATGAGTGCTTGCCATCTGCTGGGAGGTGATCAGCCTGACAGGCAACAGTCTGGCAAGGACTCTTGGGTGCAGGAAAAGGAGAAAGGCCTATGCCAGTGGTCCCTGGAGACCTGGATGGAATTTGGGCTTGCAAGAAGAGTATCCTCTGAGGAGGGTAAGCACAAAATGGTGAGGACGCTCCAGTCTCAGACAGATGAGGGCTGACAGAACTCACTGCAGGGTTTTAACACGCTAACACCACCCTTGAGCCCTTTTTGGAGGTGCCTGACCCCATTGCAGAGGTAGCACAAGGCAGTATGTGCTTGTGTAACTAAACACCTCCGTTCATTCATTTGAGCAGAGCAGAGCCGTGGTGTGGTGGCATCTTGCATTCCCACAGCACGATTTGCCAGTGTCTGTCACGCTGTGTGCTGTTCACAGCAAATGCCACCCCTCATCACAGCTTCCCCCACCACTCCCCACAACACCGAGATACTTCTCTCCCTTTGATATATTATCAGGATTCAGCCTTTTGTTACACCACCCACATATCCAGCCTGACTGGCATGAAACATCCCAGTCCCTCTTGTGTCAGCTCCTGGGAACACACATCTACCTGGAGAGTCCTCAGTTTCCCCAAAGAGATTTTATTAATGTCTGTGAAGATATAAGCAGAACTCCAGCACAAGGTTTTGAAGAGGTGGTGTACTGATAAATGGACTAAACCTCCCCTTGGAATACAGGTATTGGTACTCTGGGTGTAAGTCATATTAGTATGGTATTATATGTTGATTATATTATCAAAAGCAGCATCAGCCTTATGAGCCTGCTGTTCCCCTGCTGTACTGAATGAGACTGTGCACAACAGGAACAGAGTCAGGGAAAGCTCTGGGATATTTCTCTTCTGGTATGGAAACCACCATGGGAACTTGACTATGTACAGACCGTATTTTTGCCCTTTTAACTCAAAAAGGTAAGAAACAACAGTGATAGCAATAAATCTCTTTAATTCTCTGTATTTCATGATAGAGAAGGCCCAAACTCCTATTAGGTATCCATGTATTTCTGGAAGGCAGCATTTTCACATGGTAGTTTTTTTCCCTAGCTGCAAGCCTACATTCAGTGAGCAATTTGGGCACAACTGCAGAAGAAGGGGGTGCTGGAACTTCTCCTGTCTCTGGCTCAAATCAGAGACACATTTCTTCGGTGGCAACACCATTTTAAGCAGCATTTAGTTCAGGCACTTATTTCCAACCCTGCTGTACCTACTAGACCATATAGACCAAGTGTTACTGTAGCTTTGTGGTAAATCAGACAGGGAAAATTATTCAGGTTAAAATGAACACAGCCAGACTCCCCCAGTCAAAGGACAGTGCCTCAGAAGAATGAACACAGGCTGTGTGGAAGGGTAGGAGGAAGCAGGAGAGGACCTTTCTACAGTGTGGACTGGCAATCTACACTTTGCATAATATCAGAGGAAAAGTAGAAGAGTTTGAATAAAAATGAGGCAGGAGGAACAGGGGGCAGTAGCAGACTCAGACTCTGGTATTTTTGTTCAGATTGTTCCTATCAATTGTTCTTCTCCTTTAAGCAGGGATCAAAAAACTGCTTTGACAAAAGACTATCTCCAAAGGTCTACTCCTAAATTCAGCCCAGATCTGTGCTCTACTCTTTTCTGATTTCCTTGTGTAAGTAGGAAACTCCCCAAACAAGGGCTTACTCAGACCATGTTGTGTTGTAAGTAAACTTAGTGAAGTGAGCTGGGATTTGAGTGCAGGTTTGTGTGGAGCTCCAGGGATACTGCAGTGAAAGGATGTTCTTTTCCAAGTCTGGTCAGAATCAAATATCCCCCCAGGAAAATCAAAAGCTTTGCAATTCCATGTATGCTTCCAGATTGAAGGTATTCACTAGAGTGACTCTCCCAAGATTTTCTTCAGTAAATTATGAGGAAGGCTAAGAATGATTTCAGTCTAGTAATCCTCTGAAGGGGCCTGCAAAATCTAACCTTTGATTAGTGTCAAGATCTTCAAAATCAGAAGAAACACTAACAGTAGCATGTCATGCTCCCCTCCTTGAGTAGTCATGCCTGGCAGCCTCTTGCAGAGCTCCTTGGCTTTAATTTACACATTACTCCATCTAGTGGCTTAAAGGTTCCAGCCTCCAAGAGTTTAAAACTCTGTCCTGGTACCAGCTGGAATTCAAACCTCTGCAGCAGTTTTGCCATCACCACTTTTGCCTCCATCTGTTAAGAAGAAAAGCAAACTCAGTGTCAGTGACAGCAAATAGAGCTTGGGCTGCAGCTGCTTAAAGTCAATGTGTTATGTTATACTGCTTTGCCAATAGAGATGTAAAAGTTAAAATGCAGCCAGCTGAGTTTGGGCAGGAAACCTTGGACTTCCTGGATTTGAAGACGACTGATAGGCATTAAGAAGGGTCCTTGTGTTTATGCATTAACCCCAGTCTGGAGATCAGACTGTAAAACTAAAGCACTGAAGACTGAGCACTGGTGCTTACAGGAACTCACAGAACAGACCCAAAGATCTGGCTTCCTGCTGTCCTGAAATGCTCTCTACTATGCTCATATACATCATTAAATTGTTCCTTCCATCCATGTAGCCACCTCCTCTACTTCTCCATGCCAGTCCTGGCTTGCGTCCTTCTGCCAGCTGATGTTTTCCTTGCCTTGATTCTGCCAGTGGCAGCCACAGGATGGTCCCCAAGACCCCCTGCACATCCCCTGTGTGTTTGACCTTGGCTGGCAAAGGGATGCTGTGATTCCCATCAAGGGGTTTGGATTCAAGCAGGCTAAACCAGGACAGTTCAGAGGGAGTGCAGCCTGCTGCTCCCCCCCTGCAGACACCTAGACTGCATGAACACACCAGTGATGTGGGACCAGTTTGGCACACGGATGTGTGCTCATGTGAAAGCTTTTGAGACAAACCCATCATGGGCATAGGGGAGATCTTCCCTCTGGAGAGAAGGGGGTCAGTGCACTGTCATTCTGGCCTTTGGTCCCCCCACCACCAGCCATGATCAGCAAACCCTGAGCTGGCCCAGCGCTTGATCATGAAGTGTCATTCCAGGCCTCTGCCTACCTGTGCAAACACCTGCCCAATGCACGATCGGGATCCCAAAGAAAATGGAAAATAGCAATAATACGGCCTGCAAAGAAAAATGTTCAAAACAGTCACTCTGACAACTTGATTCTAAAGAAACAAGCAAATATTTCACCACAACAGCAAGGAATTGGTCTAAATATCACCTCACCTATCTGACTTGTTAAAACAAGACTCTAAATAAACTCTTTTTTGCTTCCGAGCACAAATACAGCTCTGCAGCATGTTTTCTCATGATCTCTGCTTATGGTGTGGCTCAGTTCACAGAGCTGTTTTGATGTCTGCCAACCTTATTTCAAAGCTGAATGTCAAGCATGCTCCAAATGCTCTCCAGCCTGTCATGCAGATGTAATGATTATTGCTCCCTTGGGCAGCTCTGAACCATGTGAGTGAGGGGGATTTTGATTCAGGAGACCAGACTAATTCTATGTTGAAGCAAAACTCCTGACTCATGAAGTAGTTGGTGCTGGTCTCTGCATCTAACTGTTTAGTCACTGGTCCCTCCTATTGCACTCCTGACCACTGACAAGCCTTATACTGCCTGCCCACATGGCTGAACAGCATCTTCTGTCTCTCAGTTCCTTCTCCTCTCTCTAATATGGAGACAATTCAAGCACCCTGGGGCCAGGGCTGTCACACATTAAATGTTTATATTGCACAACCACAAATATTCTACCTGGTTTTGGCTTTGATCCAAATATAAACGTTAAGTAACAATAGTATTGGTCTTTTTTCGCAAGGTATCGTGGTCTAATGAATTTTTGAACAAAAGCTGCACACTATTCCTCTCTATTTGCATTTGGATGATTTAGTGTTACTCATACTGGAATAGAAAAAGAGTTCTATTCAATTTTTTTCCCCCTTGAAATATCTTCCTGTAATGGATCCTTATTACATATTTAATAACATGAGAGTAAAAAGAAACTCACTTAGGTGCATCTTTGCTGAATCGGTCTGGATTGAAAGTATATGGATCCTTGAAAAACTTTTCCATCCTTCCCATTATATAAGTGCTGAACTGTAAAGAAAGAGTTTACTCGCATTAGTCAGGAGCAGCCCACTGAAAATGCCTCTTTGCTGCCCGAGGTACAAAACCATAACTGCCTTCCACTCCCAAGTCCCACCTGAGAGTCCCAATTCATACCCCAGCTTTGGTCAAGACTTTAGAGAGGCCAATAAAAATATGGCCAGGTAAGATTTTTGCCCTCTGATTCACAGATCCATTACATTTGGATGAACTGAAGCTGCTGCTGGTGGATGGGACTCACAACGAGTGTCGTGTTTGCAGGAATTCTGATGCCGTTGATGACGTGCTCCTTCTCCAGCCTGCGCACGGTCCCTGCCACGGGCGGGTAGAGCCGCAGCGATTCCTTCAGAACCTGTGTCAGCAAAAAGCACAAAAGATCAGTTAGTTAACACAGTGTAGGAAGCAGAAGTAGAATTAATTACCTCCCTATGGCCTTTCACTTTGGCTAAATGGGAGATTTTGACTTTTGAAACAGATGCTGGTGTATTTGCCTTAGACTCCTGTGGGCAAAGTGTATGGCTAAGTCAGCTCCTTCAGGCCTGGTTCTTTCTTACAACTGGTAAAATACAGAGAAAAAGACACAAATCCCACAGGAGATCTCATGCATTGAACAGATCTAAAATCTCAGATCAGATCAACAACTAAGTGAAAAAGTATTGGGAAGCAAATTCAAAGGGAATATCTAAGAGCAAAGTCTCCTGCCCCTGATGAGCTGTTCTGGGCACTGGCTGCCATGAGGATGGGTGGTTGCTCCCACCTTCTCCCCACTCTCAACACTGTGTTCCTGCTTCTGCCTTTGTGCTGCTTCTGCTGCTTGGGGAGCTGAGCCAGGTTAGAGCACTAAAAGGACAAAAAACAACCTGGCAGAAGAAAATTAATAGGGAATGTTGAGAAAAAAAAGGGAATGAGACCATTTCTTTTGGTGGCAGTGAGCTGTAAGAATGGCTTATTTCATCAAAGTGAAACCTAATTAACAGTGCACATGAGCATCGCAGCAGAAGTGCAATTAACAGTGTGCATGCACGAGTGGAGTAATGAAAAAGAAATGTGGACAAAAGGATTCAGAATTGCCTGAACGACAGGAGAAGAGTCCCATAGTCTCTGATACTCCAGTGATGGACTGGCTTTGACCAAGGGTGACTGATTTTGGCTGTACAGATCCAAGCTTGTGCTGTTAAATAAATGGCCTGCTTTGAGAGGCTCTCATGTGATGTGTCTTAAAACTGAAAGGCTTAGATACCTCATCCTAATTGGAGTGATATAATTGTGATGTTCTTTGAAGAAACCTAAGGAAACCTGCTGATTTCAGTAATCACATAGACTTGTCTTTTCCTTATGAGAAATGCACCTATGAAAACTATCAGCTGCCAAAGCACAGTGATTTGTGGGATGGGATATGGCAAATGGTAAAATTATTGCTCACCTTAGCTGGGCAGTTCAAGAGAAAAATGACCATGGCAGACTACTAAAATCACAGGGCAATTTAAGCAGAATAGCTGCCAGGACTGTGATTCAGTCTCTCCTGAGGGCTACTGGTATCCCCCATCTTGTAAAAAAGGATAAGCAACACAAACACTGGCGAGCAGCCAAGCCCTGGCTTTGCAGTTCATTATCAACCAGCATTTCTATACACAAGACCCCTTTTAGGATCAAACTCTCTCATCCCCACTCCCTGAGTGACTGAAGAGAATTTCAAGACTGAACAATGAAAAAATGACCTTACAAAAACTAGCCATTATTTTTGACTGTCCTCAACTCCCACTGAGTTTATGGCAATGGCGAGATCATAGCTGGAAATCCTTTAACAATAATCAAGCAAAAATAGAGCTGTGAGTTAGGGAAGTGCGTGGGATTCCCACACAGGTTGGGCTCAAAGTTGCAAACCATTCTTAAACTTACAGCTATAGTTTCAGCTTAAACATGTAGGGATTATGCAACTCCACTCTAGCTCCCAGTTTTGTAGTAATTCAGGAAAGCATGGAAGGAATTGTGTAGGATTTTGCAATCAAATTTGAGAAGCATCCTTCCCAGCAAGACTAGGCTGCTGCAAATGTCTCATGACACCTGCTTGTTGACTCTCTGGGGACAAACACTATCAGGATAAAATATTTTCATTATTTTTAAAATTTTAAAAGTGTGGCACTCCTCCATGACATGTCAGAGGTGCTACCAAACAGCTCTGACTGGTATCTTACCTCACTCCTACAGTACCTGCGATAAGTAGGTGAGTTTGCCAAGATCCTCATAGTCAATGTCTCTCTTGGCACCAAGAACATCATCCACTTCAGCCTGAACTCTGCAGTTGAATTAAAAAATGTTAGCTGCAGACGCTCATTTCTTGCTAGGCAAGTTGACAAATTACACTTCTGACTTTCCAGACACTGAGCTGGACTGACACCCATCCTCAGGCAAAATGCCTACTGATTCCCAAGCAGGCTTCCTGAACTTGCACCTCTTATCAGGAGGAAGCAGTGTGCATGTAGGGCAGCTGAAAGAGGTGGGATTCAGGACCAGTATGTATAAAGGCATTGGAAAAAATCACCTAGATGAAACTGAAATAATCCATCTTGAGGTTTTGAGGGTTTTTTTTTAACATTTTATGTATATTGGGACTATGAAACTGTTTATTTTGGAAGGGAAGCTAGAATTTATTGGGAACTCATCCTATCTTTTTAATAATCCTTGTAATTAAGTTCATCTTGAAATTAACAGCAAGCTGGGTTTGCAAACAGGAGCGCACATACCTTTCCAGTATTTCAGGATGCTGACCCAGTGCCATTACTGTAAATGACATCTGATTGGCAGTGGTTTCATGACCTAGTGACAGCAAAAATCAGTTTAATGGTTAGCATGAAATAATAAAATGATGCAAAGATGGTCTACCAGGGCGATTGTGAACAGGAAACTTTAAACATTGGACCCCAAATGTTATCTTTCAAGTATGCTAGAAATTAAAGGAAATACTAAAAGGAATGTAAAGTCTATGTAAGGAACTTTCAAGAATGACAAGAAGGGAACAGAGCTGGTAAAGACATGACCCATCTTGCTCAACTCAAAGCTGCTCTGGCTGCATGCAGCACCTACTGGTTATGAGCTCCGTAACAGGAGGGCCAGCGAGGTCCAGCATTTACCTTGTCATATTATGGGACACACAGTTCTTCCAAAAGCAAGATTTACTGGTTTTGGGGCAAAACAGCTTCCAACCATCTTGCTTCAAAATACCTACTTTATGTGTTAGGATGACTCTGCTTGAGCAGGGAGGTTGGACCAGAAAAGCCTTCAAACCTTACCCATTCTCTAACTCTGTGATGTGGACATTTTTCCTTTTTTCATAGTTAGGCACAAGCATTATTTTAAAGCATTACAGAAAACAGACTCCTGCAAAAACCTATTTGTTTCAATAATGTCTTTCTTGCCAAAGAACAGCATTTTGATCTCACCTTCTTAGGAACCTATAGCCTACTGACCCACAAGATGTTGTTTATCTCACTTCTTAACTTGGCCCATGCTTTTTCTGATGTGTTTGACAGTGCCTTCTCCTACCAAGCACTGGCTAACATTTTTTAAGCAAGAATGGCATTTAATCATGTGGGTGAGGTGACACGAAGACATGTGGAATACATTAAAGATGCTTTCAGTGGGGTTTAGCAGTATCTGGCATGGAGGGGCAGGACTCTCTAAGAACAGCCTCACACCTCATTAGGCAGTGGGAAGACAGAGGCTGGAAACCAGAGTGGGAAGCCTGGCATTATTTGCTGTGTCAATGTGACTGAAAGAAGGTAACATATCATTTGCCTACAAGAAAACGAAGAGCTCTCTTCAGACCTCACCCAGCTGGTCCTACGCCAGTATAATACTGCTGTCTTCCAACCAAGAGACTCCTGCTTACAGCAGCATTACATGGAGTGATGATGTTAACGATGATGTTAATCATGATTAACAAGAGTGTTAATCATGACCCATGTATAAGTACAGCTTTCCACATGACATATCCAAGCATTAAAATAGCTACCAACCTGCAACAAAGAAAGTGATGAAGTTATCCAGAATATTTTCATCATCTCTAGTTTCCTCCAGAGCTGTCAAGATAGAAAAGCAAGTGGGATTAGAAAATGTTCTCGTGGCCCAGCTGGACCAGCCAGAATGCTCTGCCCTGTTTGGCACATATTGGCTAAGGCAGCATCGAGAGGGGATGCTCAGTGGGTCTTTCAGCAGTGACTTGTGACCAATATTTGATCCAACACAATGAAACGGGATTTTCAAAGCAACTCTACTATCTCCAGTGTGAAAAAGACTTTAAAGGAGCATCAAAGTTTAGATCCCAAAACAATTCTCCTCGAATCCCATGGCAAAACATGCCACAGAGAAATTCACTCAAACAGCAATGTGTTCCTTACCATCTCCTTTCAGTATCTGTGTAAGGATATCCAGTGTGGCCTCCTTCCCATTCTGGAGAGCTTCTCTCCTCTGGTCAATGCACTCCTTCCCCACACGCCGCAGCAGCCTCACACTCTCCCTGACCTCCTTTACCAGCTTCTGTTTCCCTGGCATGTACTGAATACAGAATTTCTTGAGTCATTTTATTCCTTTTTCTGGTAAGAAATAATTTCAATGTTACTTAACAAGCGAGCACCTTGTTTTCTGCTAAATGACACTTGTCACAAAAACACCTGCTCTCCATGGAACAAAGTGAACACCCTCAGGATGAAGGGTTTGGGCTGAAATGAGAAATATTTCAACCTGGGCATGCTGATGTGCTGTCTTGTCAGAGCAGATGCTTTGGGCACCACGAACAAAATTCCTCACTTCTCCATGGAAAGAAACTGTAGCATGCAATACAGAATCTCCTGCCTGGTCCCAAAAAGGAAAACAGGAGCTCTAAAAGCCTGAGCTACAGGTTTCATGAGACACTAGGATGGTTTTTAGTGTAAATATTTCATATTACATCCAGAATTTCTTAGTAGGTGAATCTGGGTTGAAAATATAATTTTTTACTGACAAGAATGTTCAAATTTCTTCCACCTTGAGTGAGAACTGCCAGCTTGCTTGAACAAATGGCAAAAATCTCAATTTTAATGGGTCTGAAAGTATAAACTCATGAGAAGGAAACACATGCAGGGGGAAGAGAAGACAGTGAGGAAACATTAAATGTTAGTGTTATTTTGCAAGTGTTTTAAAGCATTAATGTATTTTATCTGGATACAAATTGGAGGGAAAAATCTGCAGATGACTGTTTCCCCCTCATATATGGACCTCACCCAGCTCCCTCCCACTAACTCAAGCAGGAGCAGAGGCTCCAGCTGCATGTGAGGAGAGAGGACTGAAGTGAGGAATGCACAGACCTTTATGAGAGGGATCCGTGACTTGGTCAGTCCCTCCAAAACCATAGTCACAGCGTGTGGTAAAGGCGTCTGGTCATCGCTCAGTGCGTTTAATTCCAAGCCAAAGGCTACCTGAGGAGCAGGAGAGAAAAAGGCAACTTGCTGCATCCTCCTGGCTTCTTGGGGCTGGGGTGAAAGAGCAGGATAGACTCACACCACTATCTTTTCCCCTAAAAATATCTCAGGCTAGGAGGCTGTGAAGGGAGGAAAATTCTACATTATGCTTCCTCTTTATTTGGGAGGACTAATGATTTACTATTACTCTCCATTTATCCTAAACTGTTCTGCATAGAGAAGGGAAGAGTCAAAGGCAGACTTCATGCTGACATATAAAGGCAATAATACAACTTCCACCCATGAATGAGCATTGGTGTGCCTGTTTTGGCATGGAGGGGTAGGAGGTATGAGGCTGAAAGGGCTTTTGCAAAGGGTCCCCATCCTGCAGGCCACATTCCCTGACTGCCCCTTCCCATGGCTCAGCCCAAATGGAAGTGGTACAATTAGTCCTTCAGCTCTTCTGGCACTGCTGGGTAAAGGTCTTTTTCCCTGGCTCCAGCTCCTGACCCCATCCTGCTGCCAGTAGGCATTACTGCCATTCCTTCCTGCCATTTGCAGAGGAAACAAGAAAGCGACAGCTGGTACCTTTGCAATGATATCCATAGTCACCCGGCACATCATCGACAGCATGCTAAACTCTTTTTTTCCATCTGCCATTTCCTCTAGCTTCTCCATCAGCTCCTCTGCTTTTTCATTAAAAGTTTCCATCAGACCAATCAGGTAGCTGAACAATCAATAAACATGAATAGTGGGGGCTCTGGAGAGGACATCTTTGCTCAGGCAAAATAACTTCAATTATTTTCCATAGAAAATTGTAAAGCTTTTTGGATTTTTTTTAAAATTTATAATCAATTTGCCTTAATACTTTAAAAAGCAAACAGATTAAATGAGCTACATTCTTCTTACAGCAGCCTTACCCTGCCCTGCCATAAAACTAATGTCTGTCATGGCAAAGGGTTGTGGCTTGTGCACACCAAAGCCCTTGAACTTTATCTTTGGACCCTACATGCAATGCATCAAGGCACACACAAGGAAACCAGACCAACTCTCTGCCTTATCTTTTCCAACAGGATAAGGGAGCCGTAACCTCGCTCCTGGATATACAACCTTGGGACGTTTCTGCCATTGCTGAGCTCATAGGGGTGTCACTGCTCCATGAGAAATCTAGTCAAATTACACTTGGCATGGAGATGGTGTGCTAGACTCTAAGTAAAATATAATTTTGGCACTAAATGTGGTTTTTTTTCCCTCTAAGTATTGAATAAGGACAGGAAGAATCATGAAAATACAGCAGAAATAACAGCTAGCTGATCCCAGAAATATTTGCCTTACGTTCGGCTGAAAGCTGGATCCATTATCCTCCGCTGCTTGTGCCAATGCTCATGGTTGCAAACAGTTACCAAGCCATTCCCTAGAAACCTAGCATGCAGGGAAACAAGGAAGGAAAATTTTTCAGCAAGCGAGCCAGCTGAACTCTACCTAGTCACAAAGCTAAGTCTTTCACATCTACTTTCTTCTGTTTTGCCCATGTGTAAGGAGCACTGTGATAGTTGGCATATTGCAATCATTGCATGACTGTGGATAACAACTGAAACACAAATATGTTTTGCCAGGGAGGTGTGGATTGCTAAGTCCAATAAGATGCTGTTTCATTACAGCTGTTACGCAAAGAATTAATATAATAACTGGATTATGTTATTTTTAAAAGCTTCAGACTAACAAAGAAAAATCCCCCTTTTTGTGATTGAATTTAGGAGCTGCAAACTCCCATCCATCAAAGACTAGCTCAGTGCTCTAAAACCTAAGTGAAAAGTTTGATGATGGTCTTGAGCAGACTATTCTAACTGAACATCCCCAGGGAGAAAAAACTGTATGTGATCAAGGTAAAACAAAATCCAACATATCCTCCTCCCTGACTGGAAAGACATTTGACTTGAGACATAATTTAAAAGGTACATGCTGCTTACATATGTCTGGAATTAGAAATTAATGCCCACATGAGGTAAATGGTCTGAGTAAAAATAAGAGTTCATCTACCTATGTTGTTATTAATCTTGCACTTGTTTTCAGATCACAATAGCTTCAGACAGGTTTTGCCTACCTCTCACCAAATAGACTGAAGATACGATCGTACACCAGCCGATCCTTTGGGTACTGTGGTGACATCAAAAACTCCTAAAATCAAATCACAGGTCAGTGAATAGACAAAACATAAAATTTCACTCACACATCTACTGTGTTCCTTCTGCAGCAACAGTCTGAAGAGTAGATGAATTATTTGGTGTGCCCTGATTCCCCAGTTCCCATGCTACTAGCTTGTTTTGCATGCCTCTAGCACTTTTTTGCCCAATGACCTGAAATCTCACTCTATGGTAATTGCAAAGATTTAGAGAAAGAAATTCAGCCTCTTGTGCCTCATTCATTTGAGATACTAAGCTCTTGCAGAGAGCCCACTTTTCAGAAATAGTAGATGTTTGCTATATGTGCTGTTTAAATAAATGTGACAAAGTAAATTAACTGATCAAGGAAGAAAATAAATCAGGACAGCCTGGAGAGCAGAATATCTCATCCTCCTAACCCAGCCAGAGACAAGCACAGACTGGCTGCTTCACTCTGCCTTGAGCATCAGGCACCAGCTCCCTACTTACAGAGGGAGGGGCTAATCCCCACTTTCAATTTGACTTTATTTTTTGAGTACCTTCACTCCTTCAGGACTCACAATCATTACTGTGACTCTGTGAAAGGCATTAAGTCGTACAATAGAGCCGTATTTCTCTGCCCTGCAAGAAGATTTAAAAAAAAAAGAGAATTATGGTATAAACAACCAACATGTAACAGTTCAGATCTAATAATCTCAAAGGAACAGAGCACACTGCAGTGGGGACTCCTGCAGTCCTTAGTGTATAAAGACATTAGGAGAATCACAGAATCGTCAAGGTTGGAAGAGACCTTCAAGACCATCTAGTGCAACTATCAACCCAGCACCACCACAATCACCTCTAAACCGCATCCCCATCCAGACACCTCTTGAAAACCTCCAGAGACCTTCCACCACCTTCATGAGCAACTTATTCCAATGCCTAACCACTCTCGCAGTGAAAATTTTTTTCTAATACCTATCTGACTTGAAAGATCAATGTTCTCTCTCCTACTCCTCTACTGACCTTTTGAATGATGCCAGGTATGCAATTCAGGGTCTCCATGCCTTGATTTCCCTACTTGTGCTACAGGGCTACCCCACTCAATGTTACTGATGTGTTTCAACTTACCACTGCAAGAAGAGATCATGGACAAACTCCTGTTTCTTCATCATTCTCCATAAGATTGGAAGGTGTCCAAATAAAAAGCTGCAGAATATGAAGGTTAAGAGTGTCATGAGGATGCCAATATAGGGCTTTCTATGGATTGAAATCCTTGTCGCTGAGTGTTGTTCATGTTTCCCGTGTAAGGAAAGATGAAAACAACTCCGAGCTGTGCCAATGCCCAGCCCTCATCAGGTTGGTAAGCTGAGGACCAAGGTCAGGCTGGTGCAGCTAGGATGAGGTCTTTTCTTCTGCTATATTATAGGAGATTTTTCGGTCTGGGTGGGAGCCCCCTGCGAGTTGTTTTGCCCTTTGTTTAGCTGACTGAATCTCAACTGCAACTACTATATTTCTGTATATGAAACAGACATTTGCATTAAATATTCTTCAATATGTGCTCAGCCCTGATAAGCGTAATTTCAGTTCCATCAGTGGAGTTCCTTTAAGGAAAATTAGGAACCATCTCCTTCTGTCTAAAGCAATGTCACTTCAAGTGATGGAAAAAAGAGGATATAGAAGGATAATCACTGGTTAATATGGAAATTGAAGAAATTAATAAAAAAGCTAAACTCTTCAAATACAATAGCTGAATTAAAATGTTAGAGATCAATTCTTTACTTCAGCTTTGAGTGGCAAATTCCCACAGGCTTTGTGTAAATCTGAAGGAAGATTTGGCCAAGCTCCTTGCTAAAGGAAGCAAGCTGCACTCAAGATCTGTCTTCCATCTGAGAGACAGAGAGCCACGCTATCATGCTTTTCAGTATAAATAAGCTGCAGGGGAAATACAGGCTCTCATTTTATTGCCTCACACCTAAATGAAACTCACCTTAAGACAATTTGTGCCATTGCCCTGAAAACAGCCACTGGATTCCCTCTGCCCTTCAGCAGCTGCTTCTTTGCCCAAAGCCAGCTCAGATTTCAGCATTCTGGGCACCCCAGCTGTCCTCCACTGGACTTGTCTCAGTTTGTCAATGTCTTTCTTGTACTGGGGAGATCACCACCACCACAACCACACACAGTATCTGGCTTTACTTTTTATTATTTTTTTTATAAATTACTTTTCAGAGCTGGAGGTATTTGATTTTTCTTGGACATTTAGGAGTGGAAGTTGTGCAACAGGTACTAAAGTGGGAGGTTTGGACTGCACCTGGCAATTTATACTTTTGAAAAGCTATCAAGTGCTGTGAGCTTACATGACATATAAGCTTCCATCTAGACAAACCAGTACTAGAAACCTTTCTGGTAAGGATCCTATGTTGATGACCAATATCAACCCTCAAATCATGAAGAAGGGACAGAAAAGCAGACACAGCATTTCTCAAGCTGCCATTACTCTATGTTCTTACTCCACACCTCAAAATGAATCTAAGGACAAGCTGTTTCAGGTATGACAAGATCCATCCTTTCTCTAATCTTAGCATCTGACCCTGATTACACAAGCAGGCTGGAGCTTGGAGATGGGCAGCCAAGCCTGGTGTCCCCGTAGGCTGTTTTTGTAAGACAGTGCTGTGCACTGTCCCTTCCTGTGGCATGTTATGGAGGGCGTGTGCACCCACAGGTGAGGCTGAGCTGGACACCTGCACACTCCTGCAGAACTGTGTCTCCTCCAAGGCAGTGCCAGCTTTCTCACTGCCCTTTATTGCCTATGGCATTTTTATTTATTTACAGCAGG
This sequence comes from Grallaria varia, assembly GCA_013396735.1. Classification (NCBI taxonomy): domain Eukaryota; kingdom Metazoa; phylum Chordata; class Aves; order Passeriformes; family Formicariidae; genus Grallaria; species Grallaria varia. Next base: position 386,714 of record VWZG01012327.1, read on the forward strand.
AACCAAATACCCGGCTTGTGAAGGGGAGCACGGAAGGTTCCAGGTGGGGTCAGTGCCAGTGCCAGTGCCAGCGTCAGTGCCAATGTCAGGGTCAGTGTCAGTGCCAGTGTCAGGGTCAGTGCCAGTGTGTCAGTGCCAGTACAAGTGCCAGTGCCAGTGCCAGTGTGCCAGTGCCAGTGTGCCAGTGCCAGTACCAGTGCCAGTGCCAGTGCCAGTGTGTCAGTGCCAGTGTCAATGTCAGGGTCAATGTCAGTGCCAGTACCAGTGCTGGTGCCAGTGTGTCAGTGTCAGTGCCAGTGTCAGTGTCAATGCCAGTGTCAGTGCCAGTACCAGTGTCAGTGTCAGTGTGTCAGTACCAGTGTCGGTGTCGGTGCCAGGGTCAGTGCCAGTGTCACTGTCACTGTCACTGTCAGTGCCGGTGTCAGTGTGCCAGTGTCATTGTCACTGTCAGTGTCAGTGTGCCTCCGGGGCAGTGCGGGGGGGCTGGTGCATCACAGAGACCCCCTCCCGCCCAGCTCCTGCCGCTCCCGGCCCCTCTCTGCCCTCCTGAGCGAAGGCACAGCCCGGCTGGGCGGCTCCAGAGCGCTCCTTGGCGCCGCTGAGGGCACCGGGACGTGCCGGTCAGGACACGGAGCCCCGGCCGGGCCGAGCGGGTGCCCCGGCGCTGCCAGCCCTTGCCGGGAGCGGGAGCAGGAGCGCTGTGCTGTGCCCCGCCCGCTCGCCGCTGCCCTCACTCCCCACCCCGGCCCGGCCCGGCCCACAGCCGGAGGGTTTATTCGCCGCCCTGACGTTTCCTCCGGGCCAGGCCGCCATCGCCTCGCCCCGCCCCGCCCCGCCGGGCCCTCACCTCTCCCGCGGGGCGCCGGGGATGTGGTCGTACTTGGCGTGGATGTACTTCACGTAGCAGCAGTAGAGGGCGAAGGCCAGCAGGCAGAGGGCCAGCAGCAGCCCCCCGACCGCCCACAGCGCCTCCATCCCCGCGGCTGCAGCTCCGCACCCCGGCCCCGGCGAAGGGCGGCCGGGGCGCGCCAGGCCCCGGCGGCGGGCGGGGACGGGCTTGCTTAAAAGAGCCCGGCGGAGCGGGGACAAATGGGGCCCCAGAGGGTGCCCATGGCCCCGAGCAGGCCGCGGAGATGATCAGGAGCTGGAGCACCTCTCCTGTGAAGACGCACTGAGAGAGCCTTGGCTGCTCAGCCTGGAGAAGAGAAGGTTCCAGGGAGACCTTATAGCAGGGGCTGCAAGGAGCATAGAGAGGGACTTTTTACAATGGCATGTAGTGATACGGCAAAGGGGAATGGCTTTGAACTTATGGAGTGTAGGGCTGGATTAGATATTGGGAAGAAATTCTGTACCGTGAGGGTGGTGAGGCACTGGGACAGGTTGCCCAGTGAAGTTGTGGATGCTCCATATCTGGGAGTGCTCAAGGCCAAGGCTGGATGGGGCTTGGAGCAACCTGGTTTAGTGGAAATTGTCCCCGCCCATGATGGAACTACATGATCTTTAAAGTCCCATCCAACCCAAACCATTTTAGGATTCTATGATACGTATATATGTATGCCTCTTTGTGTGTATGTGTATGGATGGATGTATGCTTTCCTGCTTAGAGATGGTGCTTTGAACAAGTGCGTAAGGATGCTGCACCTTATGTTTGTTTATAAAAATGGTTTAAATAAGGCTCATCTCTGAAGGCTTTCAGACAAATTAAGTGTCACAGGACAAGGAAGGCAGAGGCTCTTTGTTGGCTTTTAAATGTTTAAATTAGAAGAGGCAAAGAGGATACATGGCTGATGCCTGTAGGAATCAATAGATGAAGGTTTTCACAGCAGTAGGCTTTGGTCACCGTATTACACAACATGCTCATTCATCATCCAGACACAGGGATGAGAGATGATACTGTTTTATTCAAAACAAGCAATCTAAAGCTGACTGGCGTGAATTTCATGAAGATTGCAGGACACAAGGGACCAAGCCATAAAATGGTGGAAATTCATTTCTGGTTAATGAAAAGTAATGCATGGGTAAAGATAATCTATGCATATACATATACATGCAAGCCAGTTATATATACTTGTGGTGGCACTTATTCAGGATTTTCAGCTTAGGGCTCAGTACAGACCAAAGAAGCAAGCAGAGTATTGACAATGGTTAGAAATGGGGGAGTGAGCAAAACAGTGCTCGAATGCCTGAATGTATTGGTACATAGAGGACTTAATAAGTCTGGAGCATACCCACTGCATATGAAGACCCCATGCACCCTTCTGCCAGCTCAGCGAGGACGTCGAGACCGAACTGATTAGGTCTCCAAACTGGAAAAAGGATGAGTGAGGAAGGGCAGGAAAACCATGAGGGTTTTGGAGATAAATAAGGACCAAGTAAGTCATTACTTTGTGTAATTCAAGAACACAGAGGCACCCATTGGAATGATCCAACAGCAGATATAAAAGAGGAATACATTTTTCACAACAAATTTTTAGATGGAGAAACTCATGGCAACAAACTAGGACGGGGGCTAAGTGATTAAGTTGGCTCACAAGGAGCCAGGGAAAGTGATGGGGAATGGATACAGGAGCCATCACTGGCCTCAGCAGGATCTCTGTACTCCAGTGATTTCTGAGAGGAATAGGAAGGCCCCAAATGACTTGAGAAGACCAAGAAAGCAGACAAATCAGAAAGGTTTGGTGTCACCTGAGAGGATGACAGGAGTTTTCTTTATAAGTCCCCAGGAAGCAGCACCTCTCCTGGCAGGCATGGCTGAAGCCTGCTCATGTTTGGGTCACAACAGCCCCTGAGGAGGCAGAAGGGCCAGAAACTCATAAGAAGACCTGTGAAAACTGTGAAAGCCTGTCAGGAGCTCCTATTCTTTTTCTTTTAGCTGGTCACTGCGCCCAGCAGAGAGGAGGAAAAACCCTTGAGGTGCCCTATGAGGACAAATATATCTGATCACTTCAGAGCTCCAGCCTGTGGGTGGGCAAGGAGCAGCACACTTGGTGGCAAGCTCCCCTTTGAAGGTTTAAAAAAACCCCTCAGAGGTCTTTGATAGTAAGGCCACACAATGACCTCAGAGAGTCAGTGGTTCTTAATAATAGTCAAGTGGTACAAAACATTAGAAACCATAGTGTCCAGCTATCAGCATACAATGGAGCAAAAGCTGGTTGTGGTTTTTTTAAATATTTCTTGACTTTCTGTTATATTCAGTGTTAACATTGATTTTTACTGAACTGGTAGTTCCTTCTGTGGTTCAAAATAATTACAACAACCCTGACTTATTTTCACCTCTGTTTTGATTACATGTTCTCGAAGACCATCATTATTATCTAACGATTGTTTCTATTTATCTTAATTGAAACGACCTTTTTTTTTTTTTTTTTCCCCTTTGAAGGCTGGGGCTTTGAAACTGCTTGTTTTCGGAAAAAAAAATACCATTGGTCTCCACTGGTCAGTCACTATATATCATGATCTCATGGCATGAATATCCAGCACTAGGAAAGATACAGCTAATCACAATACCATCACCTAGAGAAAGTGCATAAAAACTATAGCTAGCTAATGAAACCATGTCTTTAAAGACAGTCCATGAACTTCCTGATGAAACATTGATTTTCTGAGTTTCATCAATGTTTTTTTAGCATACTTCAAGAATAGATTTCAACTATCTTTAAGGTGTTCTTTCATTTACAGTCAGTCTCAGAATAATTCCTATGAATAATTACTACTGCTTGTATTTTGTTTGTGAGCAGCTCACAGGAGAGGTGATAGAATATTTGGTATTTGATACATTTTGATGTGAGAGGCCATGTGATACAGTTCTGATCCCTGAGCAGATCACGTAAGCTCTCAGAGTTATGCTTCTCAAGCAAATATAATTATCATCTCATAACTCCCCTAAGTATTCAGCCTGTGTACACTACAGAACTTATCTTATTTTTCACGCTTTAAAGATGAACTTTAATAGAAACTTTTGTTTGTGTTCCAGCACGCTTTAATACAACCTTTTGTTTGTATTCTAACTTATTTCTATGCTTTTGAGTGAAGGGTATAATCCCAAGGAACTGTCGTGTTTACGGTCTGCCTGGGAGCCACACGCTGCACGGAAGAGGGAGCGAGGCTGGGGCATGCGAGTTTCGCCGTCTGTCACCTTGCTGCTGGGGACTGAACTGCCATCGCGTGGACACCTTGGCAACCTACACATTCCCATAACCATGAGGAGCAAGACAGTTTGGGGAGCCAAACAGAACAGCAGAGAACTGAGAACTGTTAACTAGTGTGAAGTTCCAAGGAGAATTTGAAAAATTGATGGGACATAGGGTTAGTCTGAACTCCTGATCTCTTTTGCTTGGCTTTCTTTCCATGGCTGTTTGGATTTGAAAGCATTTTCTGTTCTCTCTCAAGGTCCAGCACCATTTTCAGGTTGTGAGGACATTTTGTGTCCCAATGCATTTGATCAGATCCAAAGAGAATTTTGTTTCTGTATGATGATACCAGAAAACAAATTATCAAAAGACCTACAATGGATCTTGCAACGGGAAGTTCCATCCTTTAATAAAAACAGCTACCTTGGCTTTGGATTTCACAAAAACTTCATCTGTGCTAACAAATTAAGCAGTCATTCTTTGGTTATCAGGCCAACCGATAGGGGCTCCTGACCTAGTCCAGAGTGATCTGGGAGGGTGCAGGTTAGCATGGGCCATCGACATGCTGGGGTGTGCTCTGAAGATTTAACAGCACATTGCCTTCTGGTAACAGAAAATGTTTCCTGATGCCCCTTCATTTACCAGGAAAAAACCAAACCAAACCAAAAAAAACCCCTTATTTTGAAGGTTCTGACAACCAAATGTGCTAAGTCTTTTCTGGCTTAGGTGCATGACATCCTGACTTAATCAGGCTTAAGATAAAGCTTTTTGCTGTTTCGTTCTGCGAGGGTGAGGATGGGAGTGGAAATAAGGTCTCTCGTGGGCAGCACTGGACCTTTGCACCTTTCAAAGCCATCAGAGCCACCTTGCTCAAGCCTGACATGGCACTGCTATACTGTTGTCTCCTCTGCATGCCTGGCAGATGTGGACAGGCACACTCATAAAAAAAGTAAGGAGAATAAATGAGCTGACCTATAGCCAGACCTTTTGCCACAGATTATACTGGATACAGGAGTCAACCACACCTTTGCAAAACAGAATCTACAGTGGGATTAGATGATACACAACACTGCTGAATACAGACCTTTTCAAACTGAGTTGGTTGTCATCCTGCTTATATACTGAGGTCCTGATCATTCTCAATCGATAAAATTTTCAATGATGGAGTGGACAAGTAACTGCCAAGAATTTAATAATAACAAAACCAGTCCAAGGGTCTAGTCATTGCCAACAGCTGATGCTCCCAAGGAACAAACTACTTGATGTCTGTGCTTACAATTGGCTGAATACTACAGGCTTTTTTTCCCTTAAGAATAGCATCCCTATTTCCCACATTATTGTTAGGAATGCATGTCATTTCCATCGTAGCCACTTTTCTGGCAACACTGAAACACTGCCTAAGGCAGGTCTGTAGCTGCACCTGTGCCCCAGACATGAAAACCTTGGGAAAGTCATGAATGAGACAGCAAGGTATGGGCACACGTCAAATAGGTTTGAGGTCATGTTTATTTACAGAGGAAAAAACCTGTGAATTTAAAAGCTTAAATTTGGAATGCGGTTAGTAGTTATCAAAAGATGCTTACATCTCTTTTCATATAGAAAAATGTGTGTTTATGTCTGAAACTATCTAAGGGGCCAATGCATCTCGCATGCTAAGCGGACCTTTCGAAGCGGTCTATTGGCATGTTTCTGAGAGGAAAGGCAGACTTGGATACTGATACATCGTGCTTGTTTTTCTCCTCTGCACAGCAGGCTGAGCTCAGGTACAGTGCTGGGGACTTCCCCTCCATACAACCCTATCAATGCTAACACAAGAGGCAGGCTGGGAGCATTCCTGGAAGTGTCTTGCTGGGTTTGGGCTGTGGGGAAGGGCAGTAGTACATGAGTTGGTGTTCTCCCTCAGCCATCATATAAATTTCATCATATACATCAATACTCTTGGGCACATGAAGTGACTCTTGGGGATGGTCCTGTGCAGGGCTAAGAGTTGGACTCAGTGATCCTTGTGGGTCCCTCCCAACTCGGCAGATTCTGTGATCCTGTGATCATGAAGCCCAGCACAAAGATCTAACTGGGGAGAGGTGGGGGAGAGGCTGATAGGGGAGATTAAGGAAAGAAGAACATGATGGCAGCATATGAAGTTGGGGCCCCAGGCTCATCTTCGCACCCAGTGCTGGTATCACCCATAGTGCCACTGCTGATCTTTCTGAACTTGAGTCATGGCTTCAATACTATTTGATTACAGACTTCTGTGCTTAGTAATGTGATACATTTGCCTGATGCTGTTCATACCCTGAAACCTGACACAGAGAAGCTGGGCAGACTCTAGGTTCCCTTGTCATGGGAGATATCCTTATTTTGTGCTCCATCCAGGGCTCAGCACCCAGAAGGGTTTTGCCAGGATTTGAGTGAGCATCCCCACTGCAACACCCTGCCTATTTCATTATCTCTCCATTGTTTTGGCAACAAGCACAACATATTTTTTCCAGGTACATGTGGGAAGACTTGTCTATTGGATATCTTGGAAAGAACATGGTAAGGTCAAATGATCTCTGCCTGAAGGTGATGTCTATACCACAGACTGCAACACAGCGTGGCAGTGCTCGGACTGGCTGCTGGGTACCAGAAGCAATTGAAGTGAAAAAACCCTGAGCTCTGCACAGAGCTACTCTGTCTCGGAGGTAGAGAAAAAGAGGTAGAAAAGTTGAGTCTACACTATTCTATCACAGATATATTGGGTCCTTCATGTGATGCAGCTGTGCTAACATAAAGAAAAGAAAAATGTGTAAGGAAAAATGCAGATGCTCCGGTCTCAGTCACAGAGTTGAATCAAGGGAGAAGGCAGTAAACCACATTGCCTCCAGATGAAAGTTTGGGACTGACACAAAACACATACAGAAGACTGGTTGCACTGTGGTAACCCACAGTGTTATGGGCTATTTTAAGACCTTTATCCTGAATCAGCATCCAGGAAGTATATTGTCATGTTCAAATGTAGCAGCAGGGCTTACTCGTTTATCGAATTCTTAATTTGTGTGACATCCTGCTAAATAAGTGCATTTTAAAAAGAAGAAAAATTCTATCAATAAGAATCCTATCAAACAACAGATAAGATAGCAGGTATTTAAATGCATGTGTACTTCTGCACTTTGAATAGTACAGGCTCATTATTTAAACACCAGAGAACGAGACTGACAAATGCCAGGATTTAGAACAGATATATTTTAAGCTTGGAAGGGACCACGATGGGCAGAAATACCTTGCCAGCATCATAGCAGTGTATACTGAGCTGGCATGCTCCTATATGAGTTGTTTTCCCTCTCAGTGAAGGCTGGGAAAAAGGATAAGGGGGTAGGGGAGAAAGCAAATGTCTTTGGAAGTCTAGTCTCTTACTCTGCTGATAACTGTTTCCCCCGCGAAGCTGGCGGCACCCACGTAGCATCCGCGGCAAACGCCTCACCGGCAAACACTTGGGGGTGTCGGGCTCCGTGTTTGCCATCGGCAGAGCCGCGGCACAGCTCGCTCGGAGCGGCGGCTGCTTCCCCTGGGCTGCGTTCCCTCTGCCTTTGGCTGCCACCCTGTGTCACCGCCCGCCAGCCTGCCCGCCTGCCAGCCGGGGCGGTGGCAGTCACCAACGGCAACGTGCGAGGTGTGGGTGACCTCTGCTCATGCTCAGGAGGTTCGAGTGGGTTAAAGCAGGTGTAGGGTAATCAACAGTTACATTAGAAAGAAAGTACCTGGAAAGTGGTGGGGAAATTCCTGTCTAATTGGCCTACTGCAGACATCCTGGAATCACCTCAATTCCTTCAGGGTAATTTTGTTGTGCAAGTCGTTTTTCTACGCAGAAATTTAAAAGCAACTATGACCAAGATTCTTCTTAAAATCTCCCAGCTAGAGCTAGCTGAAATTTGGCTAAGGAGCCAAAAGAAGCGGAAGAAGAATTTAGAAAGATTATACCTCCACCTTCTGTTTTTCTTCAAGCCCTTCAGTCCCATCAGCTCAACAGGTGCCAAGTCTTTTAACTGAACAGTTTACAAAGGACTCTCTTGTTCCCTGAACGTTTTGATCTGCCTGAAGTGAATTCCTGCTCTTTATATGAGTTTGCAACTTCACTGCAACAGGAAAAGCCGAATGACAGTCTGGTGCCTGATGACATTTGTAGGTTTTTCAAAGGCACTTTATACATCTGTTCCCCCTTTATACTTCATATGAAGTAGGGGGAAATGCTTTTGTTTTGGATCATCTGGTTTTGCATCTTGAAGATGTTGTTTAATATCAAAAAGAATTTAATGAGTTTATCAGAAAGTTCAAGCAAAATATTTAAAACAAATTAATTTACCCTATACATCAATGTCTTAGGCTTAAGAGGACACTGTCAACTTGAAATTGGGGTATTAAATATTCACAATAAGACATTAGATACAATGTTTTGTTTGTGAAGTGTTTTGGACACACTAGTCATTTTACTTTTGGGTTTTTTTGTTTGTTTTTTTTCCCCCTCATGTTCTTCTGTGAGCAGCAAGACAAAACCTATCCTGATTACACCAGGGGAAAAAACAGCCAGGCAAAATGCTTTAAAATGCAGAGAGACCACAAGAGGAGAACATGTGTCTCCAATCACTACCCAGGTGAAAAACACATTTCTAACAGAGTAAGGGTTGACTTTTTTTAGTTTTGTCAGTTTTTTTAATATCCTCTAAAAAGGGGTAAATATTACAGGATCATTACCCCAGTATGTTACCCTCTTGTCTAGTCATTCATACCTATGAAAAATCAATGCAAAAACATGTGGCTTCATAAAGTTTGGGAAAGTGGAGAAACATATACAAAGTATCTTCAGGGTTAAACTAGATAATGGTCCTTTAATGTAAAAAGGGACAGATTTTCAATCCTGCCCATGTAAAAGGGGTCAGATTTCTGAGGCTAGTGTAAACTGCAGAAATATTTTTCCAGGCAGTATGCTATGGATTTTTCTAAATTATCTGGTTTTGCTTAGACACAGTTATCCTTGATGACCATTAGGTTTATACCAATAAAAAGCATTACAGAAAATTATTTTTTCTTCAAATTAGTGAGCGGAAAGTTAAAAAATACATACTTTTGTATTTTGCAAAGAAAGGCACGGCTTTACACATACTGAAAACCACTGCTCAGATCTGCAGGTGGCAAAGCAAGGCAAACAACACAAACGTTTCCATAAGAGCAAAACATGGTCACTTGGGAATTTATTTTTTGACAAAACATTGTGAAGCACAGATGAGGAATGCTGTATCTTGAAAGGGGAAAGGGCAACAGAATGCATCTCTTTTCTAATCTAGAAAGGCTGAAGTTTGGGGGTTTCTTATAAAAAACCCCCATAGAAACATAGTTCCTGCCCACAACACACTCAAGTCACTGCTTCGTTTTACTTTTTCTTTCCCTCCAAGGCAGCTACATGGGAACAAACATGACGAAAACTGTGAGATTACTTAGAACAGACGCAACATCCTCAGGGCAGGGCACAACCTCCTCAATGCTGCAGCTGGTTCAGAGGGTTGGGTAAGAAGGAGATGTGCTCCAAGTCCCTCTGCTGCCTTTCCCAACTCCTCTGTCACCAGTCTGGCACCTCCTCCCGGCTGCACACCACGCCAGCATCCTCCTCGTGCGAGCAGTTGTGCGTGCTGACATCAGCGTGGGAGCACTCCAGCAGCGTCCTCTCCTGGCCGGAGCACTGGACATCATCCAGGAGAATGCGTAGGGAGGTCCCTTCCCCAAATTCTGCCTTCTTGGTGGCCCGCACCACATAGGGGAAGCCCAGCTGGCGGCACACCACGGTGGCGGCGGGCAAGCTCCAGCCATCGTCGCACACCGTGCCCCACTCGCCATTGATGTAAACCTCCACCCGTCCTCGTCCACGGCCGCGACGCCCCTTCTCCATCAGCCGCACGGCGCCATTCCGTGGCTTCTTCTTCCTGCGCTGGCTCCCCTTCTCTCCCCCCTTCCTGGGCCTAGGGGTCCTGCTAGGGGGCCTGGGCGCTGCTGTGGTGGGGGTTTTAGGGTCTGGCCTGCCTCCCCGTGGGGCCTCCGTCGTGGTCTTCAGCCGGGGATGTGATGTCGGTGTCCTCATAATAAACTCTGTTGGGGGAAAACCCAGGAAACCATGAGTCTGTCACTCCATGGACAATACTTGAAGACAACTGTATGAAACCAGTACTGATTTTTGACTTATTCAACTAATTTCATGCGATTTGGCTAACTTGATCTGGTTGAGAAGCAACAACGCTCCCAGTGAGCCCGTATTTCCTCAGCGAAAAATGTCGGCTGCTTTTAGTTAGCAGAGAGGACCGCAGGGCTGAATGCCAACGCGTGAGCCTCTCCCAAAAAAGGAAACTCCAAGCAGTTTATTGGCAAAATCTCAGTTTGGCCCTCAAAGGATGGGCTCTGGAGTTTCACAGTCAGAGAGGAGTTCCCCACCATAACCTTCTCTCCTGCCGAAAGCACTTTGAAGAGAGGCACTATTTCTGCTCTTGTCTTCATTACTAAGGATTGGATCGTTACCAGAGGAGAGTGTGGCCTCCCCCCTGGGTCAGATGCTTTATTCAAAGGAGCTGAAATCAGGAACATTCAAAATCAATTCTCTCTGGCAACTGGAATGTGCAGAAGGAACAGAGTTGCCAGGACAACACATAAAACAGGATTTGAGGTTGGGCTTGTTCTTCCTTATGAAAAAAAACGAGCCTTGAACTCTGAAGAGCTGGAAATTCCTTGCTGTCACAGTTTCCAGGCATTACTGAAGTTGCTTATTCATATGTGCTTTATTTTTAGCTTAAAAATAAGTTTTAGTGTGCCAGAAGGAAGCAATTCAGAATTTCTCAGAATAGCAATCAACTAAGCTGGGACAGTGTCACAGACATTTCCAAAGATATCATGACTATTGAATTATATCCCAGATTTATCCATTCTCATTCATCATTTGCTTTATAGTACAGAGAGGAGGAAAAATATGACTGTCTTATTTGTGCTTAATATCTATTGTCCCCAAAAGACAAACCCTTGCAGTGTCCATTTTTTTCCAAATAGTGCTCTTTGAAGAGGAATTGTATTTGTGACATGAAAATATTTCTCTTCCTTGAAAGCTGAGGTTCTGAAGGCAAGAAATGGATTTGAAAGCCTTGTGCACAGCTCAGTTGCTGGAGCCTGATCTAACAAAGCATTTAAAAACCCTGGAACTCATATATAAGACTGTATGAAAGCTAGTGGTCACCTGGGAGTGCTTTTCACCTCACTGAATGAAGTTGTGTATTATATATTACTCTTTGTTAAGCTATTTATTAAATACAGTTTTGACAAGTGCATTCATCCAGCTAATGCAAGCCACATGCCTTTGTGATTCTGTTACATTCACAATAAATTCTAACCAAAACAGTATAATTACAGCTACACATCCTTGTTTGCATGCTTCTGAATCAAAAGTTCGTTTTTGGTTTTCACCAAAGAGTTAATTGAGTTCTTGAGACACTTAGTAGAATCTCTCCTACCATTTCTATGTTTTAATTTATGATGAAAACTGCCTGGTAAACAAACCCAAAGGATCTAGTTATAGTCTCAAAATCTGAACTTTGGACTTGCATAGAGAATAATGCATAAGCAGAAACAGAGACAAAACTGGTTGAATACTAACTAAATTACTAATGTTTGGAATCTGCCCACCCAGTTTGCAAAGGAGAGCATCTCTGAAGATGTGCTGAGTGGTCTCACATGTCAATAATTAGCCTTGTTCCACCTTAAAGACTTGATCTTGCAAGGTACTGAGTGCCCTCATTCTTCCCTGAAGCCAGAGATGTAGGAACTGTCAGTGACTTAAATGCAGTGTAATATGATTAATGTCATTAAAAATTAAATAAAAGTATCCTGACTTTAGAGTCCCTACAGTAATATTAGCTTTGTGACAAAGTCCATAGAATATGCTGAGTTGGAAGGGAAGTTGTTAGAGTACTGCCTAGGTACTTAAATGTGTAAATTAAATGAACAGGGAAGAAGAATGTTGATACTGCCTAATCTAATCCTGAGATTCTAACATTGTGTTTAGGTTTTTGCTGACATAGATATCTAACATATCTAACATAGATAGTACTTGGCTTGCTGCAGATTCAGGTCCATCATTGACTGCTCTTTACTGTACTGCTTTAGCAGTACAATACTCATGCAGTATGAAGCAATCAAGAAGCCCTGGAGGGTTTGGGTAAGCCAAAAGTTCACCTCAGTGGCTGATCACTCATTTTTCTGGGAGCATTTTCTCATCCCATATTCTCTCACTTTCAACTAACAATGACTCAGCCCTCATCTTGCTCAATGAGCTACTTCCCAACCCTTCAGCAATCATATCCTTCATCTCCTGAAATGCTCTTCACTACCTGAAGCCACTGCAAAAAATCACATCACTGAAAAGCATCGTTGACCACAAAGTCTCCCTACAGTTACGGGGAAACCTCGCTATGGTCAATGAAATGGGTACAATGTAGCATGGAAAAGGGAGAATGTACAGGACCAGAAACTACAAAGCAAATTTCACATGGCCAGGAGAGGGGAAATACTTTATGCCTTATTTCAACCAACTCTTCACACCCAAAACAGCTGGTAAGAATTAATATTGAGGATACTCTGAAGAGCGAAGTTCTGGGTGGTCTCCACTCGTGGAGGTAGTGCAAGTCTGGAGTTTGTATCTCTTGCCAGTTAACATGCACCAACAATAAACAGCAACAGTGACACTCACTCTCCTTTGGCACAAACGGGATGCGCTTGCTTTTTACTTTCACTGGTGATGGCTCAACTCGGCATTTTCCTGGTGGTGCTCTCCTGTAAAAAAAGGGACACATACAGTGCACAATTAATTCCTTTCCTCTGGCATCACAAGCCTTTGCTTCCCATTGTTTTTCTATGAATGTTATGTTCATTGGAAAAAATTAAATGTCTGTTTAAATGATGCAAGTAATCTCTTACAGCAGAAAACAACTAAACAATCACAGATCTCCATTGATCAAAGTCCAAATATTCACAAGGCAGTGGAGTCCTCTGGCTGTGTTTTCACTGGCCACTACTGAATCCATTAAGGAAATAGAACATTGGCAGGTTCAAGCACTACAGAAAGAGACTGGTCAAACTGAAAATAAAAATTATGAAACTAGACAGTATACACTGAACATCTGACATAAAGGTCATGTGTATGCAAGTTTCCAGAGTGTCTTCATGGAAGCAAAAAAACACACTATTATTCATACAGAAAGCCCAAACAAAGGTGGTGCCAAAAATGCAATAGTTTCAGAAAACTGTGTCTCCTACAGAGGTTCTCGCTTAGTATGGTACATTATTTTGACACAAATTTGTTTGCCATAGAGGTATATCTCACTTCTGGAAAGTTACATCCACTTCATCACCACTTTTTCCAATGGCAGCTGTCTTGTTAATCCTCAGACTTCTTCAGAGGCTTTCAAATTAGTTAAAAAATGCATAATGTTTGCATTTAGGGAGTATAACTCCTTTGTAATTAGGATTGTTTGCATTTGCATTTCTGTGGAAGGCAGAGAGCTTCTCTCTCAGCTACCTACAGAAGGATGTTCCCTACTTTTATGAATTTTCCTGTGAGTTTTTTCTGTACTCTGCACATGAACAAAACTTCTTTTTAAACTTAAACTTATGCCTTGCTTTTGACTTCTGCTTTCCTTATTTTTGCAAAGGTTGCGTAATACCAGCCTCTTAATACACAGTTTACAGGAACTCTTCTGTTGTATTAGAAAATGGAAAATGCTCCTGACAGAGGAGAGTTGGAGGAAAACACAACAGCTCTGGGGGCTATTTAACTTTGGGGACTGGTTTCAGCGTAAAACTAGGCAAGTGGTTTGGTTCAAAATGCTCAGATAGCTAAAGCTGTAAATTTAATTCGTATAAAAAAGTAAAAGCTACAGAAATCTCACTATCCATTTTCTGGCTGAAAGTAGCTTGGTGTTTAGCCAATAATAGTAATGCTTAAAAAACAGGAAGATTGAGAAAACAGCTGTAAGTCTTCCCATAAAACACAGCTATTCCCTGCCTTGCCCAGTCTGATACACACACGTGGAATTCAGAAGGTGTAACAATGGTCCTATTTTCTTGTCCAATCCATTTTCCTCTTTGAAACACTAAAAGGAATGTACTTTTTGGCATTCATTTCTGATTTGCCCAGGAAAGCACTGCAGGTCACTCTGGTACAGCTTCGGCTGCAGCTGCCTGGGCATGGGGCTCTTGTGGGGGATGCAGCTGGCTTCAGGGGATGGAGAGGAACTGAGAATCAACACCTTGAGAAAAACTGACTCCTCTTGGGCAGGAATCTAAAGAAATTTTGCCCAAGAAAGACAAGCCACCCCTAAAATACACCTTTAGCATTCAGGAACAAATCTTCCAACCCACATAACACCAACAGGCCCCATAACAAGTTGGAACCAGGCAGTGTAGAGCCCCATGACTGCAAGAGTGAAGCAGTGGGTTGCTCCAGAAATTCCTTGATCAGTATCCACAGAAAGACCTGGCATGGGAGAAGAGTTAGTCAGCCAACATCACTCGTCACATCTCCACCTGGACTCATTGCACCACATCCAGGCTCTGCAACAAGAACATCTCATACCTGGAGGTGTCCACCACTTTGTACACCACTCCATTGGGAGCTGTGGCACTTGGTACACCAGTAGACATGAAGTACAATTCCCCTGGGAAGAAAACAGGCACAGCCATGAAAGCTCTCCATTGACTTTCTGCCCTGTACATCACAAAGGCATTAACTCTGCATCACAGGTCAGAGAACACCAAGAAATGCAGACCAGCATGGAGATCTGGTTATTGGAGGAAACAAGGCAGGTTTAAATTTGGAGTTGTAGTGAGAGTTTGTCTGCAGTTCATTAACATGAAATACCCTTAGTGAGTGGGAGCTTTTGCATATTGTTTGGACAAATTTCCACAGAAGGTTCACCTGCCCAGACTTGACATGTCATCTCGTTCTCATCTGTGTCCTTTGACTTCTCTAATACAAAACAGTCAAATCCCAAACTACCTTTTTTGAAACAAAAGGAAAGGAAATTAAGAAAGTTCACTGTCTTCTACTTGTTTGGATGAAGCACTCCTTTGGGGTGAATTACAGGACAATAAGATTTTGGTTGTGCTTTCTCTAACACACTCACAAAGTGAGATGTATCTCACACAAAAGGCATTTTGTTTATCACAGCTCTGTTAGTTCACTCGCATAGGGCTTGACCTTCAACCAAACAATGTCTATCACTATTTATTTGACTTATTTCTTCTTAACTGCATTTCTATCCTTCTCTTGTTGTGCCAGGGAGACTGGGATAATCAGTTCCTCTGGCACTCTTTTGCCAGCTGAAGTGCTTGAGCAGTGCAACAAAAAGGATCAGAGAGAAAGAAAAAATTTGAAATATTAAAAAAAAAAAAAAAGAAAGAAAGAAAAGAAAAAGAAAAAGAGGCAGTGGAGACTTGCTTAGTGACCAAGGCGGATTTCTCTGTGTGCTCTGTGGGTGCCCTGAGGGGAAGAGGCCAAGGAGCAGAGGGGTCAGAGTGAACAAAGGAAGGTGTGGGCAGTTGGTGGCAACTGGTGCTAAACCTCCTTCCTCCCACCCGCTGTCCCATGCTGCCCTGGGATGAGCTTCTCTGGATACTCCCAGGGTAGAAACCAGGCACCTCTGGCCAACCCTGGCTGGTTTCTTCCTTTTTCTGGTGAGCTTCATTAATGAAAGGCCAGAAACAGCCTTGATCCAAACAGGGATGGGAAACACCTGGCAGTGATGTGTGTTTTACATCCTGCCCCTCTTTCCTGAAAGTTATCAGGCAGAAGTGTGGATGCTCGGGCCATGAAGCACACAGGCTACACACATGTGCCCCACAGACATGGCACAGTGACTTGGGTGTCCCTGATGTTCCACTGCCCAGGGATGGGGCTCTTTGTTTAACAGTGGCTGTGCAATGAGCCAAAAATATAGATGTCACCACCACATAAGCACATCCACTACACCAGTCAGATTAACATTCATCAGAGCAACAACCCCAAAACTTGCATGTTTCTCTGGAGAAAACCTTGTTAAAATAAACTGTGTGACAAAGTTGTGAAAAATGAGGTTCCTGGCACACAAAAAAGATGCAAGAGAAGACTGTTCGCTGCAGATAAAGCACCTCACTACACTGTTATCAACAGATTGCTTTCCATTACTACAAAGCAAACACAAGGCAATTAACTATCTCTGAATAGAGACTCCAGCCCAAATCTCCACTCAGCTCTATCGTACTTAATCAAAGTACATGTGAAAAGTGCAGGGCAGAAGCGTGGCAGCGTTTACCCCTGCTTTGTCCAGACTCTGTTGACAGCTGCAGGACAAGGCATATGATCCCCATGTACGAGAGAAGGGCAACAATTAACAGCTTGATATGGCACTTGGCATAAAGCTGATTTGGACTAAATTATTTGATTTTAGGGTAAGATATCATTCTTGCTACGTTGTGGAACAGCACTGTGAAATAGCTCTAACTTCCATGAATATTAACCATTAAAGAAAATGGAATTTAATGCCCCCCAAAAAATAAAACTTTCGAACTAATACTTAATTTGGATGATTTGCATTGACATGATAAAACTTGCACTCATGATCTGTGCAACATCCAAACCTGACCTAAACTGCAGGAAAAACAGATGTTTAAAAGCTGGAGCCTTTGGAAGCAGGTGCTTGTGACCATGAGCCAGGACCTCCCTGCAACAGGGCAGAACACAACTCATGCATTGCACATGTGGCTACTTAGCAATATTGCTGAACACTGTGGGGCTCATCCTCTCCCCATCCCCAACCAGGAGGTGCAGGGGCTGCACGCTCTGCAATAACCTTGTATGAACAACAGGAGTGACCACCAGCTTTCACCCCAGGGCTCTTAATTTCCTACTTTTCAGATTGCTGCATCTCCCTTCTAGAAAGCAAAATGTTGAAAATCTTGAAAACACAGCTATGCAAAGCTCCACAGAGACTGTATCCTTCAGTCCTATGCAAGGGAAAATCCCAGATGACACTACCAAAATATGGACTTAAGCAGCCTTTTGCTGATGCCTCACTCAAGACATAACACAGAGATTTCATTCTGCTTCACCTTGAGAGGTACAAATATCCCAGCCCAGAGTGGGCACATACCTAATTGCTGTTCATGACATCTGCTTTCCTGTATCCATTAACAATGCCCACAGCCTTCTTGACTAGTCAAGAACACAGACTTCCTCTCACTTGGGTATCAGCTTCCCAGGCTCCCAGGGCCTCCATTCCCCATGGCATGACACTGTGAAGGATAAGGTTCCTTTTCTAAGCTGAGTTTTATTCTATTTACCCCCTGCTGTTCCCTGTTCTCCAGAGAGTAGGTGTGCCGGCAGCAGCACATCCAGTGCACCCAAACTCAGTCCCAAAGGAACAGACTCTCCAATTCCCACTACAGGCACACAGACCTCAAAAATTCTCATTGTAACTTTGCTTTGCTATTTGGGACAGTGCTGGGAATCTCCCCCCCCGGCATTTTAAAGACTGACACACTCCTGCTCTGCCTCTTCACCATCGTCTGCCTCCCAGGAGCCCTTTCTGATCCCTTCTCCAGTCTTTTAGTCTGAATAGAAACCACAAACATGCCATCCAGTATGATGTAAAGTTAAAAGATTACCTGCTTCATCTTCAGCGAAGGAGATGATGTATTGGTAATAGTTATTGATAAGCCCAGGGAACATGCATGTTTGTCCTGTGCCCATACAGATTTCACTGTACTGCCACTCTCCAGTAGCACGATCCTCCTTCAAAGACATCAGGCGTCTGCAAAGCAAAAGAACACTTCCACAACCTGACCAAGATAATTTATGAACATTAACACATACACATGGAAGGATGTTTAGTGCTTCCTACTCATACTAGCTGCAATAGGAACGGCAGCTTCTCTGAAAAATGAAGGACTGGTAATATTAAACCAAATATATTATACACCCTGCACCCCCTTGTCTTTCAATGGCAATACAAGCTCATGGAAAAAAACAAGAAGGGAGGGTTCAAGGGCTATCAGATTTGTGGGAGGACTTTGGCTGGGGGTACAGCATAGTGAGTGTCCAAAGTGTGTACTTACCCACTCATAAAATCACCAAATATGTACAGGCCATTCAGGTTTGGAGACTCGCAACCCCGGTAGACGTAGCCGCCTGTCACAGATTTCCCCATTTTGTGTGGATACGCATAAATTGGAAGCACGTCATCTGTAGGGCAGAAAAGATCCGTGACTTGTTTGACATGTGCTGCAGAATAGCTGTTTATTTAGACTGTTCTGAGTCTAGTGGACTACAATCGGGTTCACTGGAACATTTATTTAAATGAAGTGATGATGGAGTTGTATTTAGTTTGATTTTCACCTTTTCAGAATGACATTTAATAGCCCTGCCCATTGCCAAGACTCACCAAGACCTCACTACTCTCCTAAGCCCTTCTCCCACTACAACCCATCTCTGTTAGTGTCACTTCTAGCCCGTTTCTGCAGACACTGGCTGGTTTAGCTATGAATGTGCAGGTTACTCTTAGAGTCACTGCACCCACGCAGGAGGTGTTTGTTCAATGCAGCTTTGTTTAGGTGGTGAAATGGAAAAAAGAGATGGGTAACTCCAGACTGCAGGCACTGATGAAAAGATATGTCAGATGTCAGCACAAATAGCTTCAGTTTCTCTGAGATGGAGGAGCTAACTTGAAAGGGCCATCAAATATTTATGGTATGGCACTGGCATGATGTAGTGCCGGCATATTCATTGTAAAATAGAAGTTAAAACATAAGACAGATGTAAAACAGAGAGAGGGTCTCCATTAGGTGCTTCCTCTCCTTTCTTTTGAAAATTCCTGGGTCACAGGCACCTCATGGTACCCACTCCTTCTCGTCCTTACAGCCTTTTTCCCTGACCTCAAGCAAACTCAGCATCTCTACCAGCGAAGAACCAGAGGCATTTCATCTAAAGCAGGTGTTTTCTACACTTCAGCTGTACTTATCATTCTAAAAGGGCTGTGACATTTCACTGTTCTTACAAAAGGGTCTCTAAAGGTGTCAAAAATTGTTCTGGATCCCTGGAGACCTCAGTACAGTGCCTGCCGTGAATGCTCACGTGGTCCTGTCACACAGGAGAGCACTAAACGAGCTCTCTGACAACTGCTTCAGAAAGGTAGTGCAAAAAATCTGCTCCCTGCTCTTAAACTTTTTATAAAAAAATACTTAATCACTACGACTGTATTTATAGCTAAGTTAATAAAAGGAAGAAAGTTAAATAACAGCACGTAGCACATAGAAGATAAAAAATATCAGAATCTCAGCTAATGCAAATCAGTGCCAGCCCACTGCCTCGCTCAATCTCTAGGGAGAGGCTCCAGCAAAAGATGTGGTCTACATCAGACCTTGCAGCACAATACACTCTGACTTCACACGTACACTGGAATTTAGCCAGCCAGCAAATACCCCAAATCCAGTTTTGAATAGTTTAAAAAAAATGAAAATAAAATACCGTTTTCCTTTTAGGTATAGCTAAAAGAAACAAAAGTACGTCATACATTCAGTTACCTGCAAAGCAGGAAGTGTGCATACAGGCTGATTGGCTTACATAATACAATTTTTTTCTCTTTTTTAAAAAAATAAGGAGACTACTTGTGAGTTATGGGGAAAAATACTATTGTTCCAAATTTTTCTTGCTCCTGCATGAAAGCTTACTCTATGTGGCAAAGATGAAACTGTTCCCCTAAGTCAGAGAATCACCAAGTAGTTTGACTAACAACACAGATCACCTAGAAAAAACAACAGCTAGCATGTTTCAGTTTCCTCTTAACTCAGAAATGGTAACATTTGGAATTTCAATATTTATGCCCAAGTCAGTTCTGTTCTAGACTGAGACAGTATAGATTTCCATCTCAGAAAGGCCTGTTTACCACCAAGCAGCCTGGTTTTAGGGCAGGAATGGTGCAGAAAACTGCACATGGGAGATGCAGGTAGTTTAGAGAACACATCTATTTACCCAGTGAAGAGTTGGCACAAAGTTTTTTGTCGTAACAGCTGAACCCTTCCCTCGCCCTCCAGCCATAATTTTTCCCTTTCTCGACGATGTCGATTTCTTCGTATTTATTCTGCCCCACGTCTCCACAGAAGAGCCGCCCTCTCCCTTCCTTGGTGTCAGGTTCACCCCTATCAAAAGAGCAGCGCCACATATTCCTCACTCCGTACGCATAGACTTCGGGGCGAGCCTTAGGGTCGTTGATGAAAGGGTTGTCAGGAGGGATCTGGTACAGGGGCCCATAGTCGTTGTTGTTCACATCGATCCGCAGCACTTTGCCCAGCAAGGCTGATCTGTATTGGGAGAAGAAAGGAAAGAGAAAAAGATAAATAAATAAAACCAAACCATAGTTAAACATCGGAGATGGGGGTTTTGGTAAGTCTAGAGTTTCATTCTTTCTGTTTTGGAAAAGACAAATCTCTGAAACTCTCTGAAAAAACCAACCATTTTAAGATAATTCATCTGCCAAGCAGCATTCAGGTGGCTGGCATTGACTTCCCACACCCCACTGCTCCACAGACACATGCTGGTAGCCTGGAGCTGCCGTAGGGATGGATCCACTCTTACTTGTTCTGGGCATTTCCAAAGGTCCCGAAAGGATCCCCAGCCATGCCTCCATCTCCAGTAAATATATAGAGATACTCATCATCTCCAAAGAGCAGCTCTCCTCCGTTATGGTTGGAAGCAGGTTCTTCTATTTCCAGGATTATCCTAAGTGAGAGCAGGGAGAAGGCAATTACTTACTGCGCAATCCCTAAGCAAAAGGCAGAGCAATGTCAGGCCAATGTTGCCCTTGACAGATGGAAATGGTTACAGATCGGTTTTGATACAAATTCCTCCATATCCACTTCAGTGAATTTTGCTTGGACATAACTGATTTTCTAACCTTAAATAGTTACAACACATTTTCCAGATTACAGAAACACCAAATTGTGTAATATGGAAAATATGGCAAATCACAGGACAAGATATACTTTTAATTCCTTATGCTTGTTCTCTGATTCTTTCTTCCTCCTTGTAAAACTTCTTTTTTATTTTTATTCTCTTTTTTTTTTTAGAGAAAAAGCATCTGAGCTTATATCCAAATGTAAACTGCAAGAGAAAGGACTCCAGTCCATCTATGCATCTGTACAGCATTTGGCATGATCCCAACAGGCATTCTCAGGGTGAACATAAAACTTTTCGAACATTAAGGAATAGTTAAATTCTTAAAGAGAAAAGAATGCTTAAATGATAATTACACACTCAAGACCTTATGAATTTAAAGAGCAGGTAAAAGCAGCCCCACCAACAAACTGACACTTTGACAAAGGTTATTCAAAGCAGTACTAACAAATTTTACCATAATTTTAAACTCAAACTCTCTTTTATTTGTTTATTTTCTGCACCTTTCATAGTAAGGAACGGATGAACTATATAAAATATAATTCTATAGAATGGTAAAGCCACAAATGCATGAAGTAGAGGTTCCCAAGTGTAACAACTGAGGTTTATTTCACTCTCGCTTCCAAAAGAAGTCCAGATTTCATGGTGGCAGTGCACCTCAACAGCTACAAAAACAAATTATAATATTTACTTATACCATCTCATTTTAGACTTTTTTTCCCTTCTGAAGTACTAATAGTTATTGTGATTTGTGGGACGGAACCTAACTATGGAGTTATTGTCACGTCCCATTAGATGTCACCACCTCTGTGATTAGGTAATTGTGCAAGAGTGCACAGACTCCAACTGGCAGAAGAGGCAAGGGAGGATCCTGCACGGACGCAAAGGTAAATCCTCCTCAGCCTCCCAAAGAAGATGGAAAAACCCCAAAATACATTGAGCAAGTATCTGAGGAAAAACAGACACACGCCTTTGTGCCGAGACAATGCACACCACGTGTCAGCCTGAGCTCCCTCTTGGGCAGCATCACAGGATGAAGTCAGTGGGACCGGTGCCTATACAAGCACCACAGGACCACAATTCTGTTTCCTTAAGCTTTTGCTGTACTAACCATAAGCTAAAAAAGCAAAGAAAATGTTTCAAACATAGAGCCTGAGGATTTTTAGACACGACAGATCATGGGCCCTGACATCTACAGGTTTAAGCTCCTGACTTGCTCTCCTGAGGACCACGTTGTAATTCCCCTTACCTGTCATCTAAAGTGCTGCTTACACTGAATTACTGTAATTGCTTTATAAGCCAGTGTCCCCTTTCTATCATTAAGCTACGTGCATTTTTGAGCTAGAATCATCCACAGCTGAGTATTTGGAAAGCCCCCAGTATAAATCACGTAACAAACCAAAAATCTTAGCATTAGTAATATTTAAGGGTCTCTTAAAACAGTGGTTCTATGACGCGGTTCTGCAACAGGTCATGAATCTATACACTGACTCCACAAGCAAGCCTCTCATTATCTGTGTATATTAGTGGGGGTCAGCTGCAGACTCCAATAAATGACATTTCCAATCAAAGTGCCCTTGGTAATAACATAGTGGTTTGCATTTTATTTTATTTGATATTAAATTTCTAATATCACAGAAGTGAGATGTTGTTCAGATACACAAACTTGGGATCAAATCCATCTTTGGTCTGGTATCACTCAGTTTGTTTGTACTGATTTTGGAAACCTTTGGCTTCAGAATGAATTTCACTCATGCTTTGCAGAAGGCTATTTTAAAAGTAATCATAACAATAAAAATTAAAGAAAACCCCACCAAAAAAAACAAAACACCCCAAACACAAAAACCCCACAAACATCCACACCCAACCAAAAGCCAAAATAACTGTAAATAGTGTTTAATCGAAGTTCAGTTAAACCCTCTGACATATTAGAACTGAGAATTGTAAATGTTTTATCCCTAAACACTTGCAGTTCATCCACAGAGGACGCACATATTCTCTACCTCAATATGCTAGACACAAACTTGGACTAACATGTTGACACACTGGAATTCAAGAACAATATTAAGCTAAACAAATCTCATTCATTAATAACCTTTAAAAATGCACAAGCTGCCCTCTGAAATCTTAAATACGTTTGCCAGAGAGAAGTGTATACAATACCTTTCAGAACCATGGTCCAAGGCATTCATGTCAGCAGGAGAAATTCTGAACTCACTGATTCGTATTATCTCTTCAAAGCCAACTTCAACTGAATAGTAGACATAGACTTTACCATTAAATTTGAATTTAGGGTGGAAGACGATACCTAGAAACCCTCTCTCATCTCCTTCCCACGGGGAGGTAAGTACGGCTTCACTGATGTTCAGAAATGGCTTTTCAAGCCTGGATCCATCAGGGAGGTAGGTCCACACCAGGCCAACCTGCTCTGCAATGAAGAACCTGTGGGTGCCATCGTTGGCATGCACCATCGCAACGGGATTGCGCAGCCCGTTGGCGACCTCCACGAGGCAGAGCTGGAGACAGCCCTCCGCGTCAGCGGTGACTAACCCTAGGTTTTGGTTGAGGTTCTGGTTAGCCAGTAGGTGTGGAAAGCAGTAGTCGGTGTCCTCCAAGGACAGGTAGCGGCAGAGTTTTGCCTTGTTGTTTTCCAGTGCAATTAACTCTCGGTCCTCAGAGAGGAGGCGGAAAATGGAGCGGCAGTTTTTCCACACCTGCGTGCAATAGTCCTGGCAAAGTCCCGGTATCGTCCGCTCTGGGGTGGAGGGATCTTCAGCATCGTACAAGTGAGCTGCATATGGAGAGCATTCCTAGAGGGAGAGAGAAAAATCCTCAGTTCATTTCTTGGATCAGATCAGAAACAGCTGAGCAGTGATACTAATTGGCGATATTTCATCTTAATTACAAGATTTTATTCTGCAGATATATTAACAGAGGAAAAGGTCTTAGGAAGGGGTTTATCTCAGCATTCATGTAAATGATCTTCTATATTCCTGGTGAAAGCTGACTTCCTCATGCTGTTGCTCCTTTGTTCCAACCACAGCACTAAGAAAACCAGCAATGATGCCTATCTTCCTACATCACCCTAGTAGACTGCACTGGGAAAAAAGAGACTTGTCTTTCTTGGATGCTGTGATTTTATCTATGAAATAACAAGAAGACTCTTCACAGCACAGAAGTGAAACCCAAGAGCTAAGATTCAGATCCCGCATCTCCAGAATGATGCGGGAATGGGAAAGGCCAACAGGGCCAAAGTCCGCGACATTCATACATCATCATCTGATAATCCAGACATGCACCTCAAACATGGATGTGATTTACAGATTGGAAGGAATGGGATGAGAAAATGGAGGTGGAGGAATGAAGGATGCTCATCCTGTAAACACCAGCCTTGGTTGGGTCCAGCTGTGTTTCCTGGTGGATCTTTGCCTATAAACAATTTATAACCCCAACCAGGAGTGGTGAAATCTCATAATTTCTCATGATCATGAGATGGAGCACCAAGTTCTGCAAGGGAGGATCTGGTTACAGTATTTCAGTGAGCGCCAAATGGCCATAATTCAGGCAAGGTCCACTGGCAGCGGCTGCAGCTCAAGCCTTGTTTATGGAAGGTGCATTCTTGGTAATCTACCTAAGGATTGTATTACATTCACACATCTCTTTGTATTCTCCACAATGAGAGCTCCTACAGGTCATTTTCCTTATGAAAAAGCTGCAATCCAGTAAAACCGTGTAAATTACAAACTGACCAAAGTGACTCAGTTCTGCTTTGCAAAGTCTTTTCCTTGTAACAAACACACAATATTTTCCAGTTGTAATACATCTTCCCAAGAAGCATCTCAAAAGTGGTCTTCAAATAACATAACATAACTCTTTGGAGGCTCGGTTATTTTCACAGAGAAGATAGACAACTGAGGCAAGAAAGGTAAGAAGAGAAGCTATACTACTTGAATAAATTCTGTAATTTTTAATTCCTAGCTTGCATTTCTTCTTTTTTTTGACTAAGCAAAACCAGCTTAGTAAAAAGAAAAAAATATAGGGAGCTGTTTCTAAATCTACAGGGAGCTATTTCTTAATGCAGATTACAGCACCACTCAATAGCTCAAAAGATAAAACATTTGAGATACCAAACTGTTTAAATTAGCTGATAAGTACACATGATATTTAATTTTTATTTTATTTTCCATTACATACCATAATAAACTGAGGGGCCATATAACAGATCATTAGTGCACAATAAGCTTTCTTCCTGGAATGTCAAGCCATTCATTGCAAAATGAAGGTTATTATGCCTTTAAATGAGCAGCAATTAATGTGGTAAAAAGAAGATTGCATGTGACACAAATCACTGAAATTAAACAGGCAGATTGGGTAACACACTCAGCTCGGTTACACGAGGTGTGCCAGGGACAGGGACAGAAAGAAAGAGAGCATTTGTCGATTCAGTTGTAATGGCTAAAAATTTGGCCTTAGAAAGTAAATTGAAATGGGACAGAAAGGGAATTTGATGGGAGGACTGGGTGGGAGCTCAGTCTGTTGCTGCCTATGGAGGTTTCACATTCAGAGAAAGAAGGCCTCTGGCTTGAGCACCCAGGTGTACCTCATTCACTGAATGACTCTTTCCAAGCAAGCAGAGAGTGATTATTGTATATTTATATTGATTATAAAGCCCTGGCTTCAACATCAAAATTAAAAATAGCCCAGAGGTATGGTTTTCCTGTCCCTTTGCCTTGCACACTGTTCACGCCAGCCTCAGATGTGTTTGAATAGCAATTGTAGGCAACTTCCATCCTTAGCACATTCCTGGTGGCATAAGGGTAATTATGTCAGCATTACACTGGCAGTGATATTCAGAGATATCTGAATGTGCATCTAAGCATGTGCTTAGAGTATTTTCCAGACACAGGTGTAATATTTTCCAACTTTAATTCCATGAGACTTGGAGCCCGATCCTGAATTTCTCTGCTTCTGAAGCAAATGTTGTGGTCCTTCACCCTTCACATCATCATGTAATGTTCACTTAAAATACTTTTAGTCAGAGCTCAGCATCACTAATAGTTGTAAATTCTCATTTCCACATGACATGGTCTGTTCATTCATTTTAAACTACGATGTGGTCCAAAGGCTAAGGAAACTAATGGACAGATGATCAGTAACTTCAGTAGGGCTGAAACAAGTTTGCACTATGAAAATGACTCATCAGAAAACAAAACAAGTCACATTAAGACAAGCTAGCCAAATCTATCCTATCTGTTTCAGGAATTCAGTGGCAGCTACTTATCTGAGGAATTACAACAGTCTGAATCTGAAGGAACACCCACATCAAACAATGCTGATTTGCTGTTGCTATCAGCCTGGAGGAAGCAACTGGACTCCTCAGAAAAGCATTTAACTTCCACCTTATCCCTGATATTCCTTGTCCACCTCCATCTGGAATCTCAAGCCTTTAAGCAAGCTGTTCCTTGACAAGCAGAATGAAACCTCTGTTCTCCTGCAGTATGGTGGAGAAAAGACAGTAAGGTCTCCAGGGTAACTTTATAGCACCTTCCATTATCTAAAGAGGCTACGAAACAGGTGGAAAGGGACTTTTTACAAGGGCATTTAGTGATAGGACAAGGGGGAATGGCTTTAAACTGAATGAGGGTCAATATAGACTAGATATAAGAAAGAAGCTTTATACAACAAGGGTAGTGAAACAGTGGAACAGGTTGCTGAGAGAGGTGGTAGGTGCCCCATAACTGGAAACATTCAAGGACAGGTTGGATAGGGTTCTAAGCAACCTGATCTAGTTGAAGCTATCCCTGCTCATTGCAGGGGGCTTGGACTAGGTACCTTCCAACTCAAACTATTCAATTACTCTAGGAATTTGAGAGAAGGCAGGAATCCTCACCACAAGTGAAACACTTCTCAAAATAATTTGATTACATTTGAGAGAAACCATGAATTGTGAGCAGAAGTGTGCTAAATAAGTCACAGAAACCCACTTAATAATTCAGGTCTAGGATATAAATTGTATATAGAATGAATGAATGGAAACATTACGTTCTAGATGGCTTGCAATACCTGAACTTCCATTTTGTACTTGTGCAGCCAGTGGTGGTGTTTTGTAGCCACCTCTGGGCTGGTGATGCACTGAGCTCATCAGAACATTTCAGTGAATCATTTCCTCCACATTGAAATATCTCTCTGTTTCTGAACAAATTTTCAGTTGTCTTTCTGATGAACACAGAAGATTTAGTTATAACTTCCAGAGGCAGGAGTGCTTACCAGGCACTGCTAATTGGTTTCCTATCTGCAAATGAACTTTTGGTATCCACTTGTTTCAGGAATATAGTCAAAGTTTTTTTTTGCTTCTAGTACAATGCAAGATGAAATAGAAGTCAAGTCTCTAGAAGCTGATGTGGAAAAGGGTTGTCTTTCTCTTCACACTTTCAGGGAAGCAAGAGGCACCCTGCAAAATGCTAAGAGCAGGATTTCTGAAAAGCCACATTGATCCCATCTGAGCACAACAGACGAGACTCCACTGTCTGAATTAATTTAAGATTTACACTTGCACGGTGCAGAGCCGCCACTGCTCTGTCTCAGGGGCATTTTCATACATGTGAGGGCACCCCTGATGATAGGGTCAGACACTTTGCTCTGTACACACTGTGATCATCCTGTTATCATATCTGGCCACGGAACATCAACCCTGAGTGGAAACTCCCCCCCGTGCAGGATGACCATCACAGAGGTTTCCATGCCACATCCTCAGGCATTACTGTGCATCCATCATCAGGACTGTCAGCACCTGGCACATGCTAAAAGCATCCCAGGATGCTGTAACCCAAAACATAAAGACCCCACCTGACCCCATTAGCTGAGCATAACAAGGAGCATGATTTGTTCAGGCATGTCCCCTGTGGCTATCTTCACCAGGTCCACTGACTTAACCCTGGGAGGGTGAGGGGAGTCTGAAAATTGCAACTGTCCACATACCCATCTCAGTGCACTGCTGCTTATAAATTAAAGCAGAGCAACATCCCTGTGCTTCTTTCAGACACCTGTTAGAGAGCAAAAAGTCCACTGGGATACTTGAGGATGGACAGTTGCTCCCGGCAGTGCATGGGAGCACATGCCTAGGCTGTTGCACCATCCCTGATGCCCCCATATGTGGCCCAATGCACCCATGCCTGGCCCAGGCACTATTGGTATGGCTGATGCACCTGTGGAGTGGTCCATGTACTCCTCTCCAGGCTTGGGAATTAACACCATGGCTCACACTCCCCTGGATTGTCCAAAAACACTGCGCCTGGATCAGTGCATCCCCCCAGGATCAGCACACCGATGTCTGGGCTGAAGTACCCATACCTGGGTTTGATGCAGCCCTGCACGGGTGGATGCACACACACCTGGGCCAGAGCCCCGTGACGGGGCAGAAGCATCCATGCCTATGCCAGAGCTCTGTGCAGGGGCAGAATACCCCCATAATGGGGCAGAAACATCCATGCCTATGCCAGAGCTCTGTGCAGGGGCAGAATACCCCCATAATGGGGCAGAAACATCCATGCCCACGCCAGAGCTCTGTGCAGGGGCAGAATACCCCCGTAATGGGGCAGAAACATCCACGCCCACGCCAGAGCTCTGTGCAGGGGCAGACTACACCTGTGACGGGGCAGAAGCACCCATGCCCATGCCAGAGCTCTGTGCAGGAGCGGAATACCCCCGTGGGGCTGGTGCATTGGAAGACCCTTCCCTGAGCGGCTGAAGCCTCCAGCGCAGATGTAGCCCCTGCGCACCAGGAGCCTCCCAGCGCAGGGAGCCCCGGGCGCGCCGGGAGGTCTCACCTGGCAGAGCAGGTCCTGCAGGTGCCCGGCGCAGGCGGTGTAGCTGTGCCCGTCGAGGCGGGCGCTGAGGCGGTAGAAGCGCTGCAGCAGCGCTCGGTCGCGGCTCGGGTCGCAACAGCCGAACTCGGCGTAGCGGCGGCAGAAGGCGAGGCCCCGGGGCGGCCGGAACGGCGGCTTGAAGTCCAGGCACTGCGGGTGCGGCCGCGCCGGCCGCGGGGCGAGGGTGGCCGCCAGCAGCAGCGCCAGCGCCCCGCAGCCCCCCGCAGCCCCCCGCATGGCGCTGCCCCGTCACGGCCCGCCGCAGAGCCCGGAGAGATGGGGCTCGGCCGGCCCCGCTCCGCCCGCGGCACACGGGGAGCGCAGAGCGGCCGCCCCGAGGGCTGGGAGCGCCGCCACGGGCGGCCGCGGGCTCTCGGCTCACGGCGCCGTGGTGGCTTTGGACGGGCACAGCCGGGCAGGTACTCGGCTGGACGGTCAGCACAGGGTGTCGCCGGCACCAGAGCGCATCTTACAGCGCCAGGGTGGATCGCACCGGGAACTCCTCCAGTGCTGGCTGCTGGGCTCGGCTCTGTCGCCGACCCAAACACGACAGAATATAGCACTCGGATTCTATACGGCTGATGGGCATATTTAACAACAAGAAAACTGAGCTTCAGTACAATTACTGCTTCTGCGTCCTTTGGCAGTCTCGTCCTGGGGTGAGACCCTGGCATTAGATGCAGCTTTGAGGCTGGCAAGCGAAGGTCTGGTGTGGTCTTGACACGGTGTGGCCCTCCACAGCCCGAGTGTCATACTCTGCTCTGCAAAGATGTTCTTCCCATTCAGAATAGTTCTCCCTCCATGTTGTCCGGGAACTCTTTGCTCAAATAAAAAGAAATTGCTGATGACACTTTCCTTACCCTAAATTGCCCCAGGAAAAACATTTACTCCAAATGGCAGATTTTTGCACATCATATAGACATATCATATGTGATGGTATCAGCTATTAAGATCAAGTCTTATGTAGATGGCACTTTTTTCCCTATTAAACGCAGCTAGACACGATAGATTATGTGTTTTAATATTAACACACACACTGCCCCTCAGAGATAAAGAATGTGGCATTCACGCTGATATGCTACTTTTGACTCCTGCTTTGAGACCAAAGAACTACTGTATGGTGCATATGGACTACAAAATCACTGCATAGCTTGGAACATCCTGTCAGGAGACCATATGTGCTACAGCATTTAATAGTTTATCTTCTCTCCATATACTTATGTAACTGCTGCTAAGGTCAGTAAAATCTGCAAATGTGCAGGCAACCAGAATACCTGATGATCTCACCTGAGAATTCTCTGCCCTTTTATGTTTGGTCATTCAAACCCACTTTTTCATGGACAGCCTCGGTAAGTGCATTGGAAAGCACATGGTCTAGCTGCTGTCCCTGAAAAGTTTGCGTGCCATGCAAAAAACCGAGTATGCAGTTATGCAACCCTATATTCCATAAAAAAACCCTGATGTAAACACATCTCCCTCTTCATCCCTACTAATCTTTCACTCCTGTGGTTAATGCTGGCTATTGTTTTAGATGATTTTTAGACACTGTTAATTAATACGGTAACAATACTTAATATATAAAGAATGGATTGCAGTAACTAAACACATTCTGGATAATGAGATTTATCTTATAGCCGCTTGATTTGCTGTTGTAGTTCTTGATTAGTTTGGCATCCATGAAACAATTCAGAAATGAAAGGAAACTTACATGCTGTGCATATTTAGGAGGGAGTTGTACAACAGGAACTATGGATTTGATCTGCTCATCACCACAAAACAGCATAAAATACCACTGGGAAGGCCTCGGTGTGCATTTACAACACACCCCCCCATGCCAGAGCTTCCAGTGTTTCCCTCTTTCAGGCAGAGCAATTTTTGGGTTACCCCTCAGGCTGGGGACTGCACAGCAATCCATGGGCAAAGCACTGCTGAAGCAGAGACCGTAGGTGCCTTGGCCTCAATAATGAGATTGGTCAGTCAAAGATGGCTTATTTTACATTTTGTTGTGAGCTGAGTTTTGAGGCTTCCCAGGACACAGGTAGGAACTCATGGGCTGCATTTGAGGGATCTGTGGCGTGGTGGGAATAGCGCACACATCTGGCTTTTCTTCACAGCTCTGCCTGGAGACTTAACTTCCTATTCCCAAGATGCCGTCTTACTGCCTAGATTAGCCCATTCATAAAATGAGGACAGTCAGTGCTCACCTACCCTGTGGCAATCTTTCAAGGTGTAGTTAATTGATATTTTTAGTCACCATTTTGTTATTTTTTTATGAGTTCTCTGCTGAGCCATCTCTAGAGACTAAGATTGGGAGGGGAACTGTTGCCCTTGACCTGATGTGCTAAGTTTGAAGTTTTTCCTGTTTCCACTTGAGGGCAATAACATGCATCTGTGGACCAATTACAGAATGCGGATGAAGTCTGATTTAAGCAGCATTCACTAAGATCACATGATAGTTTGAGAATTTGACACTCAGACAGCTTTGTATTAAAATGACTCAATTTTAATTTGGATCATTTGAACACTCATCTTTGACCCTAATGGACCGTATCAATACAATTGTATATTTTGAGCCGTGTATCAGCTATTGGAAAGACGTATTTTTGTTTTGTTTTCTATTTATGTTTGTTTGTTTGTTTGTTTGTTTGTCTGTTTTGGGTTTGGTTTTTTTTTAAGATATTGGATTGCTCCTATTCCCACTCAAGTCCATAGAAGTTCTCAACTTTAATTAATTCTCAAATCAGCATTTGTGTTGATGGATGAAATTGAAGAAGCCAGGTGTGAAAATGCAGTATTTACTTGCAAATAACACCGCATTAAGGCACAAAAAAAGGACATTTGAAAAATGTTGATAATTTTGGGGTATGAAACCTGAAATCCTTAGCGACCATTAAAGTACTTAACAGTTGTAGATAACCTGAAGCTAAAAAAGACTGTTTTATGTTCCTCCAACTGACCTCTTTGCATGTGCAACATAAAGATTTTTTCACTCTTTCTGCATATGTTAAAATTTGCTATTGTTCATGGGACAGAGGGAATGTGGGCACATCGCTTAAAAATGTAAGCAAATTGCACATGACGGATATTAGATCCAGTGTCTGTAACTCCATTCTTAAGAAGATTTTAATGCTCTGAGCTTTAATAGCCAAAGGACACACTGCTCATACCCAAGGCAGTTGTGAGTACCATCCCTAAAACCGTAACAGTCACGAATTAAATACAGGGCTGTATCTCTTTGTAAAGGAAATTAGGCTTTGATTTCTCAACGCACACCTGATCATGAAACCCTTCCACTTCTCATTTGTCTTCTTAGTGTTTTATCTTCCTTACTTGTGGAGATTCTGAGGACATATTGTTATTGTGAGAATAAAATAAAGGAAAACGTGTGTGTGGTTGTACACAACGTACACACAAACCCACAATGTGAGCAGAACAGAACCCACACTAGGCAGTGTGAAAGTGATCTGATGGCATGGAGACTGTTCATTCACACAGCTTTTATTAATTGTAGTTGAAAAAAAAATTAATCAGTCTTTGGAAAGATGAAAGAATAGTTTTCTAACACACTCAAAACTGAAGGGGCATCTTCTGTTTCAGATGATTTGCCAGCAAACACAAGTACACGCTGTGCAGGAGCTGAAGTCACACTGGCTGTGACAGGCCTACCAACACATTTTGATATTAAGGAAGTGTTTAATGCGAGAAACCCGAGGAGCCAACCCAATGCAGGCGGTATCACGTGCTGTATCAGGAATACTGTCAGAGGATTCGATAAGCGGAAATCCCGCTGTGTCTTGACATGCTGGGATGACTCAGATGTGGAATGAAATGTACCACTGCAGCATCAAAGACCAGATTTCCCCTGCTAATGGAGCCATGCAAGTCTTTCGCATCCTTTAATCCTGTTGTGATGAAGCACCTTCAGCAATACCCTCTGGTGCACATTTCTGGGCTCTGTGTCATGTCACAGCAGATGTTTGTACAAAACACTGGGGCAGCCTCGCAGATGATGTAAATCAGCAAAGCCCAACCCTAGCATATAATATACAGGATTCCCATATAGGTGACACACTGCTAAGTGGTTTTCCTGTCCTTCTTATGCTCATTTTATACACAGGCAGGATGCAAACATCAGTTTTACAGCACTCAGATAATTGCTTTTTCGCTTTGCAACTTGCTACCACAGAAATTCTAATGTCAGAGCCCTAAAGAAACCATATGGGCACATTCCTTATGTTGCATGTGCAGAAATAACATATTTTCTTATCAGCTCACACAAAAGCAGATCACGCAGAAATGATTTTTAAAAATTACTACTATTTTCCCAGCAGTAGCAGCAACAGAACAATAAGTAACAACCCTTGAATGGGTTCTGTCTATTTTACAGCATGTGGATCTTTTCCCCTTTTTGTTCACAAGAGAAATAATAGAGGCATTAAAATGTATGTTTCTTTTCAGAAAACATTGTAGTGGTTTTATGTAACATCTGAATACTTTGTGTTGTAACTCACATATAACCATATAACTTGTCAGTAACAAGAAGCAGACCAAAAGACTTGCTCAGTGAATTGTACAAATGAGCCTTTGCTCATCAGTGATCCAAAGCATAATGAAATACCCTGCTCTTCCAGTTCCCTCTGAGAGGCGAAAAAGCTCACTTACAGAAGCAAGTATATTCCACTGAAAGAAAAGGTGATTAATCATAGCTTGAGCCCATACTGAAAAGGAAAAATCCCATTTGGATCCATGCCTTTGTCCCAGGATCATTCAGTTCCATCTCTAGTTTGGAGAGAATAAGGTTTTTTGATTAAAAACCACAAAAATGTTACTTAGTTGGAACAAAGCTACCAGCAGCCAATACTGCTGTTACACCACCATCATTGAAGGACAAAGGGCTAATAAACAAGTTGTTCACATATTTTCTAATAGTTGAAAATACAAGCCAATAAAAGCCAGCTGTAACTTGAAAAATTCTTCCCCAAAGTAATCAGACCATGCAGCAAAAGAGAATGGATGCTGATCTAAAAGCAGAGATATTATAAACTTAGTATTTCTGAGAAACAAGGTATGTAACGCTGGCACCTCAACCAAAGCCTCCGATATGTATTTCATAAAAGACATATCTGCAGGCCAAATAAAATGTCAGGAAGGACAAAGTAGAAATGAAAGAAAGAAGTTACAAAATTCCATGTAGATTATCTAGTGGGTTCTTTTGTAGAGAAACAGGGACCATGGAAGTGTAGGATATGTGGAGAATCCTGACGCAGGCTGGCAGCTCTTGGGTAGTTACATCTCTTGCATATCTGCCCCACTACCAGCAGGCAGCTGGTAACCACATGGCCGCTGATTTCCAATCAAATTCCGTGTCTTCATGAAATACACAGGGAAAGACTTTCTTTAATATAGGAATATGCAAATTCTCAGTTTGTTTAGAGAAGTCTTGCATTTAAGGACCTTTTATTTCAAATTCCCTGGGCAAAGCTGAGAAGAAACCCTTGTGATCATTTCCCTTCCCAAAGCTGAGGAGGGCTTTGACCCCAGAACTGCTGTCTGCCACTGTGGGGTATCACCAAGCCATTGCTACAGTGATCTGGGGACATTGCAGAGCTGGACTGACTGACTTCAGTGGGTCTTGTAGCCTCAAATAAAACCTATTCTAGATGCAGTCCGTGGAAACTCAAGGGAAATTCTGAGCAGGTTCTGATTGCTTCCCTTTCTGTCACTGTGCTGCCCCACAGAAAAGGCTGTAATGGTGCAATAGTACTGCAGGCTGCGAAATTCTCTCGCAGCCTAACTCTGGTGGAAGTTCATTATGGCCTTTTTTGAGTCCCAGGTGGGTTAAGTGCCTGCCTTCCACTGGTGTCCACGCAGGCTCAGTGTCTGATGTGCTTCAGCATCTTTGGCTTTTCCACTATCCATACGCACCTCTACACCTTTGCAATTCCAGCTCTAAAATCTTATTGACTTAATTCACAGGATTAAATCCTAAATTTTAGAATGGCATTTTCAGGCATTTGGAGTTATTTTGCCATGAGCAAAAAGTCTGGTAGTCTGTATATCAGTTATGACTTATGAGTCAACCTGACATAGTTCAAAATGCTCTAAAGCAGATGTGGCACTTACAAAGCATTGCAGAAACAAAGCAGTGAAAGGCAAAAAGGCATGACCATATTGACAGTCCAGGGCTCCGGAACAAACTCTAGGTGTTGTGCAGAATTTTTATTTTTGCAGAGTTTTCTAAGATCTGTTGGAAAAAACTGTAAATTGAGAGCAATATGTATTTGATGTTTAATTCATGAGCAATAGAATCTGTTGCTGTAGGAGTACGTGTTTAAACTAGTTTCTACCCTTGGCTCTTCCCCAGCCTCCATATTGGCTGCAGCATTTTCAGTGGGGGTCTTAGGGGTGTCAGGAGTTGGCAGCTTTGGCTGTTGCAGGCAGGAAGAGCAAAGCTCAGGAGCAAAGGGTTTTTCTCTGACAATGACCTGCCACAAGCCCTGAGCAGGTCATGTCTGGGAAATGCTGATCTGATCACCTCCCACAACCCCAACAGCCAAACAGGGGGAAGGTCAGGTAAGGAGATCTTGAACTAACTACAGCTAATATATGTCAAAATTAGCAGCCTGAATTGCACATAGATATAATTGGGAGGTCACTGGAGATCACTCAGCATTGCTATTTCTGGATGCCCTTGGGGCATGCTGCAGCAACCCGAGCTAGATCAAGCAGAGTCGGGTTCACTGTATCAACATCTGGGTCAGGAGCAGAAGGAAATCCCCTCTGAACATGCATCAGCAGTGAAAAAAGCATCGCTGCTCCTTGTGCTTTGGCTATTCATCAGCTACAGAGGATCTGGAGCTATTTCTAAGTGCTGACTCTGTCTTATACAGCCCAGGCAATAGCCCCCGTTTATCCCTTGACTGAGAGCAGCTTCTCCGGGCCTCTCAGTTCCTTATTACTCCTAAATGGCACAGATTGAGGTGTAAAGAAGGTGACCTTTCAGGATCACTCCAAGCCCAAGGAAGGCCTTGAGGTGCTCCAGGATGGGTTACCTCCTGGCTCCACTGGAGGAGATGGCTGACCTGTTGGGATAATGCAAACCTTGCAGCTGCACTGAGCTTTCATGCATGAAGTTCTGCCAGAGTACAACCTCTTCTGTCAGCAGATTCTCAGGTAGCTTGTGGAGATGTCCAATGCACAGCCTGCTACTATATGGATATTTTCTATAGCTGACGTGACAGAACTAAAGGGACGGATCTGGGTCAAGTATTAGTGCTTTTTTTTTCTTGCTATTCTTTCTGCAACATGTGTACAGTGTTTTGGTCCCTAGTGGATCTAAATTTAGGCTTTCACCTCAGAGTCTTTGCCTCGAATCTAGTTCAGTAACACCTAAGAGCTGTTACCATACAAAGAGCTGCCATGTGAGTTGTGCCCAATGGCATCTTTATTATCCTGTATTAGACTGCTGCAGGTGGGAAACTGGCTTGTTCACAGCGCTGTTCTCAGCTGAGAGCACCCACCGCTGGCCTTCTTCCCCTCCATACCTCTTCATCCAAGCACACAGCGCTGCCAGCTTTCTTCTTGGTAAGCTCTGAGAGATTTCCTGAGCATCTGAACTAAAGATCCTGTCTATGAAGCAAAACGTTGCCTGCATCGATGCTTCATGTGGCACGACTCCATCTCCTGGTAACCCAGGGTAAATAAAGCCAGTTGCTATTTAGGAATCTCAGGATCACCCTTGGGCTTTTCCTGTTATTCGGACTATGTGTGTCCCATGGCTGTGCCAGTGCCATCCTGGTGAAGTAAATGGAAGCTCACCACAGGGCATGAATGCCTCAAGTGTGAGACCCTCCATGGTCAGGCCAGCCTGGCATGGCCAAACCTCTCTCTGTTAAACTGCTGTCCACAAATAAGGGGTATGTAGCCCGTAACTGCACAGTTCTCACCTTTGACACTTTAAGAAGGATTGAGCCCTGCCACTGGTAAAGGGGTAGCCTGGACATTGAAGTCTTGGATTCAATTCCCTTATAATGAGACCACCATGAATTAAAGGCATTCGTGATATGAAGACAGGAGGTTAGAGTGCATAGCCTAATTTCAGTGCTTAGTCTCTTCTTGCCTCTAAGTCCTCAATAAAAAGGGAAGACAGTCCTTCCTTGTTTCATAGCACTCTGACATTGTACCAGTGCAAGCCATAAAAACTCCCAGAAATTCTCTTTTCATCTTCTCAAATGAAGATTTTCTTAATTTTGGACAAGCACATCTTAAGAGGCTTTAAAATATAAATTATAGAAAAAAATATTGATAATCATGAAAACAGAGAAACTACAGAGAAGTGGTAACTTATACAGCAGTTCACTATAATAATGAGAAAGGTTTCTAGAAATGGAAAAATTCCTCCTTCACAGTGATGACTCTTGCCCTTTAAAAAACACCCAGATGAGACTCTTTCTACCCACAGGGCTCTCCTGCAGTGACAGCTACATTAACCTTTGCTGACAAGCACTTCTCTTTGCTTGTAAAATCAGCTTAGTGAGTGCAAAATTCTTCCAGACTTTAAAATGGTTACTATCAAATGGAGATACGCTCCATGAAAAACAAAACATCCTCATGCCTTGCAATTACTCCTGTGTTGTTAATGCTGCTTTGAGATCACTGGATGGGTTGATAGAGGATGATGTCTGGGCATCTGCCTGCTTTGGCTAATATTGCAGAAGAGATGTGAATGTAGGAAAGGACGCTGGAGGTTTTGTTGCATTCCTCTCCCTCACTACATTGTCTAGGCAATGAGCAAGAAAGCAGAGGAGCAGTAATATATATTTGGGCTATTTGTCTGTTGCTGTTAGAGAAACGCTTCAAAATTGCAGACAAAGCCAGCGCGCTCCCTCCTGCGCACAGACACACATGCACAGGAATGCGTGCTCCCTTCTTGGCATCCTATTTCTCCCTATTAACTTCACATCCTTCTTGCTTATACGTCTGAGCTGTCCTTTATAAGCAAAAAACTCCACCCGTGCAAAGGGAATTCTTCTGGGCTTGGGCAAAAAGAGGGTCTGCCAGTCTCCTCCCACCTGTTGCAGCACCAAGCCTTTGAAACTGGGTCACGCAAGCTCTGCCACCTCATCAGAGTCAAGCTTTCAGATCACTTAGGGCCATTTTAAAGACTTCATAGCCCTACGGACTGAATTTAAACCATGCAATGGATACAATTTTGATGCATTCGGCAATTCTGTGAATTTCTATGACATTTGTAATTGCTGAGCAGAAACCTCCAAGACTAGAACCTTGGCATAAAATGCAAGTCAGGCTCCCAAACTACTGCACCCTTGACACAAATCTGTCATGTTCTGGACCTCAACAAAGTAGAGGAATCCAGTACATCACTGAGAAGAATTTTTAAAAATATTTAGAATGGAATAGAATAGAATAAAAATGGAATATATTAGAATAGAAATAGAATGGCACCAAAATGCTTGAAATTATATTTTTTATAATTGGATTATTTTGCAGTGTAAACACAATACATTCTTACACTGTCTTTCCTTTAAGGCTCCACTGCCAGCCCATGACAGTTATTGCCAAACTCCTGCTGAGCTCAAAGATACAAACCTGGCTTTCAAGCCTGCTTTTTCACTGTATTTGGTGGGACTGGAATTGCTCAGGCCAAATAATTGTCTGTTAAAACCCTAAAGTAAAATATTAAATTGAGTGTCAGAAAGAAGCAACCTTCTGCTGCCAAAGCAATGGCAAATGACTTTGCTGCAAACCCAGATGCATAGGAACTGAAGTTGCTTTTTGAATAGCTCCCAAATTAAGCCTTTCTTATTTGCATTATTCTAAGATGTTGGACTTGAGATAACTTTATAGAGATTCAAAGTTAACTGGCAAATCAGACAAAGAATGCTGAATTTCCAAGAGGCTCATTGTGTGTACTTAGTATTATCAACTGAAATTTTGGAACTGACCTGGTCTGCTATGTGATAAAATTTAATTGTGTCATACAGTTCACTAGGGAAGAGGTCCATGAACTCTCGCTGAAACAAAACTGAGTATCTTTATGAAGTGAATTTATGAAAATTTGTTTCATGGTGCTTGGAGGGAAAATGATTTTCTGTCTCCTGTATACCCACATGAAGGACTACCAACAGCTTGTTTAACACAGGTGTAATTCCATTATTTTGACACTGAACAAGAAACAAAAATCCAAAATAAATACAGCTGTGAGAATTCAGACCCATTTCCTATAGGTCATCGAGGCACAATTTTCAGCCATGGAAGTCAATGGCAGCAGAGCCCCCAGCTTCACCTGGGCCAGGATTTTAGCCAGGATATTTTGTCATCTGAGTTTGCACGTGGGGAAGTTTAAAATAACCCACTAAAAAAGAAAAATACTATGGGTAATGCAGCCAGGGCACATCCCTCAAATGGAGTTTACAGCTATATTCCACAGACAACTCATAAGCCAGAGGTCCAAAACACAGCACAGTCATTTGGACGGTGAAATCCTTGAGACTGAAAGCAATTTTTTGGGTTCATTTTTTGGAGCACTGAGATGTTTCCTTCATTAACAGACTACTTTTGGATGGGAATCCAAATTATTCCAGTTAATGGAATTAATGAGACCTTAAACTTGTACAAGTCTTCTTATTCCCACTTCTTACTGCCATTTAGCAAGCTCACATTATGGCTAGTGATGATCAGCTACAGGCTCTAAGACTTCTTCCTAAACAGTACATCCCTTTGATAAGGAAAAGAGATAATTTAAAAGGCATATACCACCCGTGTCCCTTCTGGGTACCTGTCCATTCCCCTCGCTCTTCAGTGTTCTGGTGCTGGAGGGTCCCAAGCCTCCTGGCTGCTCTGTGCCCATCTTTCTCAAACTGTCACAATTTCTGTCTGGAGCTTGATTTTATTTCATACCCTGAAAAAATTTTAAGCTTACTCTTCTTATTATTCCTTTTTTTTTTAAAGTTGTTTTTGTTTTATTTTGGTTTTGTTTGTTTTTTGTTTTTGTTCATCACCAACAAATAAATCTGATAATTGGCTTAGACTACAATAACTTTGGCAATGGTTTTTATTTGATTTTTGGTTGGTTTGCACCTAGACTGCTACAGATAATAAAACAGCAGTTCGATTTCTCAGCTTTAACAGATGCATGTGACTGCTGCATTTGCTTCACAGTTTCAGCTATGAATAAAATTAATCAAGGCATGTAAAGAAACCATGGGGTCAAAACAGTTCAGAAAAGGGTCACTCATAATCTAAAACTGGTCAGAATGTCTGGATCTTAAAGTCTGAAAGAGCCATGGGAGGGGAAGACTATTTTTTGTAGTCTTAAATTCACATGTAGAAATGTTTTCAGTTTATTTTCTGTGATTCTTGTGACTTAGACTATCCACATTTTCTGGAAACAAACCAACAAATCCTGAGATGGGTATTTGGGAAGCAGTGTGATTATTATTCCAGTCTGATCCAAGATCTAAAAGAATTTCTAATTTATCATATCAAGGTTTCCTGATGAGTAGCCATGAGGGAGATTTCAAAGGTCAGGAGAAATGCAGATTTAAATTCAAATTAATCAGAGGCAGACTCCAGACTGGCTTACACTTAGATTGGTAAACATTCACCATGGACTATATATCACTCCAAAACATGGAAATACAGTCCAGGATTGAATTTCAGAGCACTAAACAAAATGTAAGCCATAGGAAAAAAGCTGTAATTGAAGGTGAAAATCACATAGCAGAGACTGGGGAGCACTAGGGCTGGGAAATGGGTGGACATGACCTTAGAGTGTACCCAGCCAGCCCACACCACACACTGGGGCAAGGTGAAAGCTGCTCTAATTGATACCATTTTTAGCCTCAAGATGATTCTCCATGGTCTGAACCCTGACTCGCTCCTGTTCTGCAATTTGCCTCTCTTTCAGGGTGGGGAGGGATCCCTAAAGATCTCTTGCCACACCTTTAGGTATGGCTATGCTGTGGCACAGAGACCATAATGCTGCTTAGGTCTGAGGTTTAGGGATTTTATAGGACAGCTGGAGAAAGTCTGAAAGTTTGGTCAGAAGTTTGTCAGGCATATAGAAACTCTGGTAGATGTGTTTGCTTTATTTAATCCATATATTTGCCCATTAAATAATTCAGAAGATGTTATATTAAACAGACTTCAGAGAAAAGTGATGGAAGTGCATTTGCTGAAGCTTGTATAATGAGACGTTCCATAAAAGAAGCTGGACTTTTAAAGTCAGAATGGATTAAGGGCATGAATTCATGTGTCCCACGAGAACTTATTATAAACTCGAAGGACATTCAGAGACCTTCGGAAAGAAGCAGTTCTCACACTTGAGTTTAATTTTAGTACCACTGCAGTTGTACGTAAATTGTTTCTATAGGTGTTTGGGTGTAAGTGATAAGAATTTTATCTGATCACCTAATTAGCAGTATAGGGGTTTCGTGAAGAATAAGAAATATATTAAGAACTATTTTACAAACTACTGAATGTGAAAAAAAAATGTATCAATAAAAATTGGGCCTTTCTTTTAAGACTACAAAAGAGAAAATTTAAATTATACCAAATGAAATACTTTGAAAAAAGCCAAATAAGTTTTTCCCTATTTGTGTCATGTTATAACACGATCAGCTTGGACACTGATAACAATGTCAACAGATTCATGGCTGATTTCATATTCTCATACAGTAATAATTGTATTATGATCACTCTAACTGCTGTGTTGCCAAGGCTGCAGGAAGATAACTTTCCTTAAAGTAATACCTTCAGTAGTACTGTAAAAGAAAGAAATTTAAACTAGAAACTTTCCCATTAGTCCACAGTTGCAGGTGAAGGTCTTTTTTCCCAAACCTGGCTGTGGGCACAGCCAGAGCAGTGAGGATGAGGGAGATGGTGATGGAGGGATCTCCTGCTGCCAGCACCTCATGATGGTCTGTCCTTTGGGATTTCTTTTTCAGAGCCTGTTTTGCAAAGCAAGCTTCAGTGTGCCTCTTTTCTGATGCCTCAAGTAATACAGGCCCTCTCCTCTCATCTTGTTCCATTTCCCTTTTCCCCCTTATTTTCACCGAGAATTCAGCTTTCACTTGGCAATAGCAGTTACAGGGAAATCACACTTTTTAGTGGTGATTAAGCATAGTCAGTGACTTAAAAGCAAGAGCTCTGCTCTTAATTTCCACTAAGAAGTAAAAAATAAAAAAGGGCTGCATAAATGATGTATAAATGGTCATTCTACTTTCACTCTTCTTCAGTTTTTCTGTAGCAGGAATATTTCATTTCCCTTATTTATTTTAAAAGTGCTTTTGAGCTGTTCAACATTATTCCTGCATTGTACACGAGTTATCACTATTACAGGTGTGTGCAAAATGTGATAGAACAGAATATTTCAGTTTGAAAAGACCTACAATGATCACCTATTCCTCCTAGGCTGCCCCTGTAGGATGGACTGCTCAGCTCAGGGGCAGCAGACTTTTAAGTATCACCCATCAATGACGCCTGCTGCAATTCTTCATCAAGGTTTAACTGCTCGTATGTTGTAGGTGAACAACTGGTCTGAGGCCTGGATCTCGTTTGGTGATTCTGTTAATGAAGTAGCATGTGGACAGGCAACAGCTTTCATTAGTTGTCCATTTTTCCCTGCAGTAACTGCTGTGTGTCAGGTTAATAGCCAAAGTTATGCAGGATAGTAAGATAGAGTCTGAGAAGGGGAAATATTAAGCTCTCTCAGGAACCAGGTTGCCCCTCTCATCATAAGCTCAGTATTAAATAAGGATATAATTAGTTAACATAAAGATCTTAATTTTAAAAAAAAATCCGATCTCCTTTTTCAAGTGCAAACTAATTTCACTTTTTCTGACCTATGAATTTAGGATTCATTTAAGACTGATCATGCTGTAAGTGAAGGCAAGTCCTACTTTTACTTAGCAAAAGCAATTTTTGCAGTATGTAGTTGAATATCTTACTGTACCAAGCCTTTTGTGTTTTGGTTGTCAAATGCAAACATTTAAACATTGCAGTTTTGATATTTTTAAACTTCTAGTGTTTTTTAAAAAAAATCTTACTTTGTGTTCTCTTTGTCTGGCTACTGTAGATACAGATCTTCCCTCTCTTGCCCTGCACAGGAGTCTGGAAGAGCAGGGACAATTACCCTAAAGTTTAAGTGGAGATTGTTAGATTATTTTAGCACTATCACAAGAAAGAGCACAAATGTGTGAAGTTGTTGAAACAACTAGGCTTGGTATCTCCAAAGGCTTAACCCTTCTGTCCAAGGGCAGTGAAGGGAAGAGCCAGTTTAGCATAAAACATTTTCTTCCATCAGCACTCCCCACTCCTGGCTGGACCATAATTCCAGGCTCACACTGGTGACTAAGTAGTTTGTGTCTCCCTATTTCTACTAAATCACTGTCAGGGATGAGGCCGATAATTGGTCTCTCTTTGTGGCACTGAGATGTGGACACCTGTTAATGAGAAAGTTGACCAAGGACACCGACCCAGTTGACACCAACTATTTAGCAGCTGTCAGGCAGTAATGACTCCCAGTCACTGCCTATCTCACCTGGGTCTGAACCAGTAACCCAGAGACAAAGGGCTCATATCTCATTACTGGCGGTCCCTTGAGCCATCTCACTCTCCCACAACAGATGTCTATTGCACTAGTATAATAATGTATTTAAAGCATGTCCTGCATTGGAAGACCTTTGCAAAGGTACATCTGCCCAGCACCTAAAAGCACCTTCCTGCACCCAAAAAGTACTGGGGCAGGCTGCCAGGTGACTGGGGTGTGCTGCGGGCTCTGTCCCCTTTGTGGGCTCCCGTGCTACTGTATCCCTTTGAATCCCAGTGCCCAGTGTACTTCCAAATACGAAAGGGGATAAAAATCATTATTATATTCTTATTAAGAGCACTATGTGTGGCCTTTTAAAATAGCTGTAGGTCAGAGGAAGGGGCACCAAATTATAGACAGGTATAAAATCTGTTCAAGTTAGCTGAGCTGCTCCCACTTATCCCAACAGAGGATTCAGCTCACCCAGTGAAACTAAAATGACTAGGCTTACCTGTCTAGCATACCTGATAAGTACAAGGACTGCAAAATAATCTGCCTCTAAGAAGATATAGGAAAATATCAGCAGCCAAACACACGTTGGTTTTGATTCAATTTATCAGGAGTCTGATCCAGATAGTATTCAGTAACAAGCACTCACTAAGTCGTATTTACAAGCTCAAAACCAACATGCTTCTGGGATAGAAATGGCAACAAACCATTACCGAAGACACTACACGCAACAAAAGCCCTTGCATCTTCCTCTTTCCCTTCCCCGTGCTTTCAGCCTGGCAATGCTGAGCTCTGCCTGCAGAAATGAAGAGCTCCTGCTCTGGTAGGGATGCTGCTTTCACCAGGGCTGGCGC
Organism: Grallaria varia; assembly: GCA_013396735.1. Lineage (NCBI taxonomy): Eukaryota > Metazoa > Chordata > Aves > Passeriformes > Formicariidae > Grallaria > Grallaria varia. The sequence continues at coordinate 431,110 of VWZG01012327.1, forward strand.
TCGATAGTGGGCAGGGTCCCCTCCCAGGCCCCACAGCAGCTTTTCCAGTCTGTCAGGTCAGGTAAGTGAAGTGAAGAACAAAAGCCTGACTGTGTGCAGGAAGGAGAAGGGATGGCAGCAGTGACCTGTGGCTCCCACAGCCCACCTTGCCTCTGCCCCACCCCCAGCACTGAGGAGAGACCTTTGCTCAGGGGTTAAGCTGGGGAAATGGCTGCTGATGTCAGTGATAAGCTGTAAGAAGAGGTCTTGGCATGTCTCTGAAATCTTCTTCTTCTGATGATGATGATGATTTTATTTTTATTTCTATTATTACAGTTTTTATGACATTCACTTCTGTGGCCCCCATTTGCAAACTCCAGCCCATGATGGGTAACAGCACCGACTGCAGAAAGGTTTTCTCCCTGGTCAACAAGTCTCTTAAGGACACCAGACTTGCCTCTAGGAACTATTTACTCTGGATAATCTGCATAAAAGCAGCAACAGCAATCCGTCTGTACAGCAAACTGTGCAAGACATCAATATGCTCAGTAACTGAGGGGGTAGGGAAGGGAGGTGCAACTCTTTTGCCATCACAGATCTCACACAGATGTGTTTCTGGGAGTGGATGGCTGCAGAGAGGCCCGAGGGGTTGAGCAAATGCCAAGTGGCTGAAGGGGCTGTCCCATGTGCAGGAGGATCGGGACAGACTCTGATAACTGCTCTCTGCTCCCCAGGCACTAGAATGGCTCCTGGAGGATATTTTTCTGGCTCCCTGTGTTGGAGTTAGGTCTAACCTAGACATCTGTCCTGAATTGCCTGCCAAGGGACTTTCCACCTCTTTTGAGTTTTTTTTCTTTCATCCCTCTCTCTCTTTTCATTACTTGCACAGGGTTTGGATGGAAATGTGACTTCCAGTGCAGGATGAAAACTTCCTTTCCCACAGCCTCTCTCCTTCACTATTCTCTGCAAGTCCCTCAGTTGCAACCAAAACAGAAGTATGTATAGCAGTAACTACTTGCTTTCTTGACACAAAGAAATTCACTGCTTGGTATTGTTTCTAAGTCCAAAGGTAGACTTAGTAAATTATGCAAGGTTAAGTTAAAGCTTGGAAGCTTCATGTGCAGACTGGATCCAATCTTCTGCTTGTGGCAATGTGTGTGACTCCCTTGTGGCACCACACCATTTGCCACCACCCTGCCATATTTTCTACTCTTGAGCCTCCAGCTGAAGGCCAGCCCAGCTCAGAAGCAAACCAGTTACATCAATCAGCAGAAAGCAGAAGTCCACCAGGGCCCATCTGGAAGCACCAGGAGGGTTGTTCAAGCCACTGCACATTTAAACAGGCAAGTAACCAGAGCAGAGTATCCTCATTGACAGGACTGGTCCTCACAGGTGATGCTGTTGGTGATCCCAACAATAAGACTGACCTAAAGGACGTGGGGTTAAGCTGCAGGGAGCACATTGGTGTAATAACTTTGCTTTGATTCAGTCTGTTCAGCTGGAACTTTGGTTTCCGGAGTTGTCAATTCTGGAAACTTTCCTGAGCATTACACTCACTTCTAATGAAGGCAAAGCAGGGAGTACAGCAAATAAGCTCAAACGTGCAAGCAGAACTGATCAATTAAGCCTGGGACATCCTGCATGCCATCAGAATCAATGCACATCATGGCTGAAAGCAGTATCTGCAAAGGAAAACTCTAGTTGTACTCAAAATGTAAATTTTTGAGTTTGTCTGCTCTGGAAATGAGGAGAAGAGACTAAAAATAAGATTATAAATATGGTGATCTTTGCTGCTCTGGCTGCTCAGCACTAGAATGGTTCCTGTGTCTGACAGATTATCTCTGCACCACTAAAAATGATCAGAGCCCTAAGGCAATTAATTCCCCACTTTCAGAGTTTTACTTCTGCAGCAACAATGATTGCCATGGACAATAATGTGGGTAGCAGAGAGGAGGGGAGGGTTTGGAGCAGAGGTAAACACCGCCGGCAGATAATGAGCAGTGAATACAAAGGCACAGAAACCTGCTTGCTGGAGGGAAAAGTCCAATCCAGACTGGTGCTTCTATGATCCACTGAGCCATAGGGAAGGCTTCATCACCCTGGTGATGGGGTGCAGGAAATTTAATGACAGTCATTCCCATGCTGGGAAAGGCACCAAGGCAATCTGACCACCCCAGCCCACCGGGGGTCCCCCTAGGCTCTCACAGGTACAGAGTGGTGCCCTGCCTCTGCTTCCTATTCAGATGGCATCCCTGTTTGGTAGTGGTCACCCTGTCTGGCAGTGGTGGCTGATGTGGGCAGAATGCAGGGAGGCAACAGAGTCACCTGCCCACCAGGACATGCTGCAGTCACCCAGGCCAGGAAGGGGATATCAGCCCTGCCAACCGGTGTGTTGACTGAGAGAATCATCTGTTAGGAGGTCTAAAATGACACCACCTTCCTGCTTGGTTCATGTTTGCAGAGCATATTATGCAGTCCCCAGCCCCACAGTCTGGAGCTGGCAAGGTGTTGGTGTTCTCAAGTCATCCCTTGCCCAGCATCCAGCCCAAAATATCAAGCCCAGCAAGGGTCACTGGTCCAAACTAAGGAGTGGGAAGCCTAGAGTAGAAAACAGATCTGCAAACTCCAGAGGACTTTTTACTTTCACACACTGTGCTGGTTTTAAAAGTAAACCGGCAGGAGAAATGAATCCAACTCAAAAGAGTTTAGAAGTCAGAACTACAATTTATTAAAAAGATTACAATGGATACACTGATACAAAGGAAAATTGGTTTCAGCCCTCAAAACCCAGTTGTACAACCCAGCCCCCTGGGGCACAAACAGTATGGTGCTCACCAGCCCCTGTGCTGAGCACCACGTGGTCCCCTGAGTACAAAGCAAAAAGAAAAAAAAGGAAAACCTGTTTTCCTTCTAGAAGGTTGGTGGTCGCAGTCTGGTTGAGAGCGGTAGTTGCAGTCCTGTTGAGGTTCTGGTCCTCCTCTCAGTCTGACGAGTGAGTGAGTGCCTCAAGTTCCAAAACCCCAAGCTTATATATGCTTCAGTTCAGATAGGAACACCCAGTACCTCTCCCAGGGTGAGGGTTTTCACAATGGGCAATTTACTCAGTGAGTCACAGGATATTTTTGGTCTACTTGATGGCCCATTAGCAGACATGACCCCTCAGGTTGGATGTGAAGGTGTTAATGACTCCTGGAGGGGAGTTATCACACCTGAATCATTGGTGTGAAAACAGGGAACATTCTTATCTCTGTTTTTTCCCATGCACACAGTCCATAGCCTGAGGTGCCAGGTGTGTCCTGGGCAGCTGTTGCAAACAATGCATCGTTAACAGTTCATGATAAATGGCAGAGAGGGTATGGAATACACAGTTCCAGTTACATTCCCACAGTGATAAACTGGTCCCAGCCACTATAACTAGGACACACACGCTAGAAGAGACAAGCTGGAAGTGCTACATTTATATCTGAATTGTGAGTGTAGTTTCCCGGAGGGCTTTCCCTCATTCAATTCAGTGTGATGGTGAGGGCCCTTTGGAAAAGTGTGAGTCTGGCTTTGATCCAAAACATCCTCAGAATTCCAGGATCCTTGATGAACTAGCAGCATAACCAGCTAATCTGCAGCCTTTGCTTTGGATGTAATTGTTTTGAAAGGCAGTCCTTACCAGGAACAGAAAGGCATCCCTAGCGTGGAGACCTGTGACAGCAGCCCAGGGTCTTCTGCAACATCTCTGTGCTAGAATGAGCCCAAGGGGAAAGACATTTTTTGTTGTCCCTTTTTCCAGTCTAGTCCCAATTTAATGTCATTCCATTTGAAACACCACACAAAGCAAAGGTGAGGTGTAATGTGTCTGATCAAGAGGAAATCACCATTTGGTCTATCACCCTGTATCTTGCAAAACTGTTGCAGTTCTTCCTCAGAAAGAGTGATGACGGATTTTGTGTAAGAATGAAATTTGTGGAGTATTAATTTTTGTGCAGAATGTACTAAAATTGGATGTTGTCACTTCTGCCACTGTTCCTTTAACTTGCGCTGCTTGACACAATGAATTATTCAGATATCTCTATGATATATAGAAGTGGTGTCAGCATTTCAGGGCATGACTCTCTTCTCTTATCTGCTATAAAATCCCAGTGGTTTCAGTCAGCTATAAAAGGCAAAATTAGGTCCTCATTGTTGTCATCAAGAAGAAAATACTCTTTGTCACTGAGTAAAGGACACCAACAGGCCTAGCTTATAGTATAAAACTGGGTATTTGTAAGTCCCTGGTGCAGCAATACATCTAAAAGGTCATTTATTCATTTGGAAATGAGAAATTAGAGTGTAATGAAGATGGGGGATAGTGTAACATCGCCTATTTTCTCTGTTGCAGAATTGCTCAGGTTTCATCGACCTCATGCTGACAATACCAATGGCCTCATCTGCTTGAATAGCAAGGTGTCTGTACTGTAGCCAGCAGCACTGAGCCCAAGCACAGAGCTGTGCCAGGGAAAAGGAGGATGTATGTGGGGTGGGGGAGCCCAGAATAGCCCAGGGTCTGCTGCACCCCCCAGGGCATGGGCTGTTTGGGGGCAACGTGCCAAACTCAGAGGCTGATTGATCTACAACCCCTTGCCATGAAACTGAATGCTCCCTGGGAACAGTGGTGATAAATTTTTCTATCTTTGTGTTAATTTTTCTCCTGGTTTTGAACCAATGATGTCAAAGGTAATTCAGTTCAAACTGTTACAGATTCATTGTCAAGCATGGAAACAGCACTCATTCTGCCTCCCCGAAGTATTTGTTGAGGGGTTGTTAGAGTCACAAGAAAAAAAAGAATAGAGATGGCAAGAAAAAAAAAATCCATGTGATAGAGTCTTGGCAAAGCCAGTGTTTAAATCGTCAGTGGTTTAAATGCTGCAGGTCTAAATCCCTGGAGTTTCCTGGGCCTTGTGCAGTGGGTGGGTGTTGCATACCCAGGAGAGGTGCAACTGTAAACCTGAGAGTGTTTTTGTTTTGCAAAATAATCTCCTGCAGGTTCCTCGGTCTGTGGGAACCAAGTTCTGCCTCCAGATACACAGAGACCCCTCCTGTGAGCTCTGCATATAACTCAAGGCAGAATTTATTCTCAGTGATGTACCCTGATGTCACGGTAACTGAGGGGTGCAGTTTAGTGACATCAAGACAGATGTAAATTCTTACCTTCCGTTCCTCCCATCTATTTGTTGGATCACCTGTGTTTATAAAGGAGTATTTACAAAAGGCAAAGACTCTCAAGCTATCTCTGGCCTTCTTCCCATGTTAGATAGGGTGGTAAATATTTTTGGAAGGGATGTAAACTTTAATGCTTCTGGGAAGAAGCCAAGTGGTGCCAGATGGCAGAGAGGAGGAAACTCACCCTATGGGCAGGTTTTTCACGGTATTCTCATAAGCATCTGGTATTTGCCGCTGGCACAGACAATACAGGGGCCAGCATTCTGATCCACTCTGCCTGTCTCTCTATTCCTGCTACTGGCTACTCAGAAGAGGGTTTGTCCAATTTTACTTCTTGACACACACTTGGATCCAAAGTCTTGGTGTCACTCCTCTTTGCGTAGATGGTGGTGACTCAGTTCACCAGCACATGACCTCAGCTCACAGGCACGTGGCGATCCTGATTGTTCAAACGTTGTAAGAGGAGTTCGGAGATTTTTCTTAATACTTAAAAGAAAAAATAATAACAATTTGCCCTGATACTGTGTGCAGCCTTCTGACTGCACAATGATGTAGGATCCCCACTACACACTAAATTAGCAGTGGAAGTTTTGCTCTAGTTATTGTGTACGAGTTTGGAAAATGCCAATCACCTGCAGCTCCCAGGTAGGATCAGCATTGTCCATTGCTTCTCAGGATTTAGCTTCCAGTCCTTTACCAACATACAGATTAGGGATGAGGAGAAAAAAACTCCATTGTTTTGCATGAAATGGTTTGAAACCTGCATGAAAATGCAGCTGTGCTGAACACTGTGTGAGCGGATTTTTATGGGCTTTTTCTTTTTGACTCAAACATACTGTGTATTCCCACTCTGTAGCTGCCATTAAGACAAAAGATCTGACTTGGTATTGCTCCATCAGCCCTGTAAGGTGCCTGCATGGAGCAGATCTGGACCCAACATGTGAATGCAGACCTCTTGGGTGAACGCAGGACACTTTCAAATGAGACTGGGAAACAGAGTTGAAGGCATGTCTTGAGCACATACACCTCTCGTGCCTTCCTTCAGGGAACAGCTCTTCATCTCCACTGGTCTCCAGCTTGGACACAGTTGTTTGTAGGAATGTTTAGAGGCTACTGCATATGCCTTTTGAAGGACTTGTTTTTCTGGCAAGGCAAAGAGTTTGCTGGTCACAACCATAATTCTTCTCTGAATATCCTGAAGTCTTTCAAACAAGTTGGTGCATTTTAGAATTTCACTTGCAGTTTCAGGACACAAAAGAAATCCTTCACTAAACCACACCATTTTCATAAGGAGAGGGAACGAACTGGATGGCCCAGCTACAATGCCAGAAGCCAAAATTGAGGAGTGCTTCATAATCTTCCAAGACACTGCATTTCCCTCATTGCTCAGCCAGATGGGCAAATGCAGGCATGGAGGCTTTTCACAGGAAGGTTCAGCTGATCTGGGAAAAGGAGGAAGAATGATGCATGACAGATCTTCAGGTAGGTGTTACCTGGAAAAGTGTTCTGGCTGAAAATACTACCTAGTCAGGCTGGAAGTGAGGTGCCTATCTTTATAGCAGAGATTTGGAGCACTGCATATTTTTTTGTTATTGCACAGCTTTGTCTCACAAAAGAGAGCTCCCACTGTCACACTCTGGATGCTGTATTTGAAAACATTAATCAAGGATTAGTCCTTGGTGCTGATATATGAGAAAACACCAATGCCACAGAGGATTTATAACCCATGTAAATGATTCATGGAGTATGTGTTCTACAAGATGGGTCCTCAGTGCATGTAAACTAGGGCGCTGTTTTGATCCACAGGCAGCAGTGTGTGTTTCTTAGGCTGTCTTGGAAAACCAAGGTCCTGGAAGAGTCTCTTTGGGATTAATCCTGCCCCTCTGCCCACTCCTACGCCTGATGAGTGGCTTTTGGGAGCGCCAACCCTCTCCGGGGAAGTGGGGGAAGCGGCAGCAGAGCCCTGAGCTGTGATGATGTCTTCTGTAATACTGACGTATCCCTGTAGAGGGAATGCTTCGGTAAGACTTCAATGAGGCTGTGTATCGCTGTGTGCTATCAGGGACCAAATTCATTTTTTGCATCACCTGCTGAGTTCAGGAGTTAACATCAAGAGCATTTTACCCGGTAGGTTGTCGTGTGGTTTTTTTGGTTGTTTTTTTTTTCTTTTTTCTGAAATTCTTATCTTGCTATCATTCGCTTAAAAATATCATCCCTGAGTGAAGAGGGTGGAAATGTCCATCTGATTCAATGCAAGGAACAGGCTTTGATGCTGTTTTACACGAGCATCAAAAGCTTAAGATAACACGTATATTAAAAGTGTTTTTCACTGGAAGATTGCAGAAGGCCCCATGGCCAGATGTAACAAGAGGGAATCTGTAGCATGTTGTTTACCAACTGTTCCTGTACTTCAGCTAAATTGGCATGAGGAAAGCATAATGCCTTCTGAACAACACTGGGAAATGGGGTTTGTTCACTAAAACTAAACCCACAAATCCATCAAAAATACCCCAACATTATATATTATGTGTTGATTGAAAAACTGCTTCGCCACACTGGGTTTGTTATTGATCAAAAAACTGGCACTGACCTAGTCCTTCCCCTCCAAGCTATCAAAGTGTTAAAAAACCCATCTCAATCCAGCCCTTGGTACTACTGTGCCCATAGATCACCTGAGCCACAGACACTTTTTGATACCCCTGCTCTAGCACTGCTGCCTTGCTTTTCCAAAATAAAGGAATTTTCCTTTACTGCAGTGCGAGGTCCACCTTGAAGGGAGGACGAGGGAGCGGTACAGGTGATGATGCACCGTATCCACTTGACTCAGGTCAAACCCACTCAAACTCACCGACCGCATCCCACTCTCTTCATTGTTAACAGAAGAGTCTTTCATGGGGTGCTCACCATGACCAGATGCCATCTGGACCCCTGGCAGTTTCAATGCCACCTCCCGAGCATACAGGCCTCTGGATGCCCAAACACAGCAGGTCACCATGCTTCAACAGCCACCTGGGCACCAGAATGACAGCAAATCCCTTGTGGATGGCATGGGGTGGATCTGTGGTGTTAACATTTCCGAAAGCACAGACATACCCACTGAGTACTGAAAACAAGTCTTAATCATCACAGGGACTTCCTCTGTGGATATTAATAATCTCCTTGCTTCCTCTGAGGAGCCCCCCTGTCTGCTGGGCTCAGTCTCTGCAGAAGCATCAATAATGCTCAAACTTTGAAAGGTTTCACCTAGGAAATACAGCTTTTCTTGGGAAACTGATGAAGCAAACACCAGGAAGACCCAGCAATAAACTGCCCAGGCCAGCCACCACCATGGTGTAGCATCACCTGTGTCTGTGACGCAGTGCTGGAGGTTTCTCTCCCTTTTTGACTTCAGTCAATGATGAATGATTGCCCTGTAGTGCCCCCCAGCTCTGCTCCTCCTTCTTCTGGCCACCGGCCAGGGACCTGGTAGTCAGATCAGTGCTTGGGAGGGTCGGGGAGAAGCACTTTCTGCTTCCTGTGGGGAAGGATGTGATTAATACCTTGTAAATACAAGGCTTTGGCTCAAAAAATGCCTGGGTGCCTTCTAGACATAAGGCAGCCATGAGCTGTGGCTTGGGGTGGCGAGAAGCAGGAGATGGGACATGGCCTGATCTCAAGCCATGCCGGCCGTGCCTGTCATAGCAGTCCCAGACTCCAGGAGCAGTGTCCTCTTGGCACAGACACCTGCTGGTTTCCATGTCCTAAGGTCTGACTCTGCTGCTGAAGTAGCAGCCTCAGGAGAGCCTGAGCAGCCATGGCCAGGACTGAACCTTTTGCAGCGTTGTCACTACACTGGGAACCCAGGACAGAGCACAGCTCTGGTTCTGGGTGGCCCCTGCTTTATCTGCTTGGAGGAATTCCCCCTGAAAGGAGCAAGCAGGTCTCCCCACTGGCTGTACAATGTGCTTCCCTTTCTAGGGAACTGCTCTGGGGTGTGTTTGTGCTAAGGGAGGACTGTCCTCTTCACATCTTCACGTTTGGGCAGAGTGTTACCAGGAACCCATCACCTGCAAATCCCACATGAAGTGAACTAGTCTTAGTGCTCTATCCTAAGCTCCTCTTACCCTTTTTATAATAATGTGACAAAAGCTTCTTCGGGAGAAAAGGGACAACAGAGCCCACAGAGGGGATGAACTGCCCCAGGAGCAGAGAGCTCAGAAACCCAGGAACACCGACTCATGCAGAAATACATGAAGAAACTACAGCTTTACCATCTGAGACTGAAGAAGATAACACCAAAAGGCAGAAGTTGCAATCCTCCATCCCTTTCTGTTCCAACGTTCCCTCCATGCACTGGCCATATGCTCTGCATCCCACGCTCTGGCATCGGATTTGGTGTTTCTTTATAGCTAGAGAGTGTCTTGACCAGCTTTCCAGTGGTCAGAAACCTGAGGTTGCACTGGATTAACCCTGGAGTCAAACCATTTACTCAGGTTCCTCAGGAACACAAAGTTGGCAGTCCCCTGGGGCTTTTTAAGGACACTCATGCCGTGTCCCAGTGCATCTTTCATTTTTACAATGTGATACCGGCCAAAAAGCAGCTCACAGGGAGATAATGCATTAGACTGAAACTTACGGGATGTGACGCAGGGATATGGGATATAGGAAATTCACTTAATGAACTTTTCGTGGCCTTTACTAGGCTCTGTCCGATGTGCGCAGAAGGGAGGCTGGCACGCCGGCTTCCCGGCGGTAAGGACCACCAGATTCTGGGCAGATTTCACCGAGGAATGAGCATTCGCTGCGGCTTCAGGGCAGTGTACTCCCCCACCACTGAGGTCTAAAGGAATACGCCGCTCCCAGGAGCAGAGCGGCGGCGGGGATGCTGGAGCCGGTTCCTTCAACCTGCTGAGGAAGGAAGGACCCGGGGACAAAGGCGGCAGCCGGGCAGAGAGACGAGGGGCCAGAGCCCGGTGACAAAGCCCGTGGCGAGAGGCGGCAGCGGCGGAGATGCTCGGGGAGGTGCCGCTCCGCTCCCGGCCCGCGGCTCCGGGTCCCTCCCCGCGTCCGGACAGAGCGGGACCGGGGCCGCTCCGGCGCCGCTTCCCCGGCGGGCGCGTTTTCCTGCCTGTCCAACCCCACCCTTTCCCAGGATGGTGCTCGCTCCGGTAGCTTTTCTTTCAAAAAACCAAACAAACAAACCCCCCAAAAAACCCGAAAACAAAAAACACACAAAAAAGGGGAGAAAATCAATTAAAAAACCCCAAAACCCAGAAGGCAAAAAGCGGGGTGAAAGCCCCGGTGGGGGCAGCGGTGAGCCGGGCGGGCAGGGCATGGCAGGGCACGGTGGGG